>JASGXE010005733.1:0-23380 GCA_030068105.1 Sinentomon sp. SZTP_YWyxl | reverse complement strand
GTCATATGCTGGTGAGTTTATTTTTATGTTATAACAATTCATGGATGGCTTGCATGCAACAGGATTTCTCGCAAGGAGGAAATATTTCTGGCGCAAGGAGGACATGTTCTGAAAATGACAATAGGGATTCCATTTGGGTTGCTTGTGGGCTGTGGGGGTTGATGATATCAATGTTACACAGAAAAGTACTTTTGGACAGCATGTTTCCCACGATAAATAGTCGGTGATAGAATACATGCAAACCCCTTTTGTTGATAATGGCTCACAAATGTGACCATTTTTGACATTTTGGGGGGACATGTCGTCGAAATTGGGTTCGCACAAATTTTTTCGACAAACATTTTCTCTTCAGTTTACATGACAAATGCACTGACAAAAATTAATTTTCGGGATTATTCATTTCATCATTTTCGGAATTTTTGTGGAGCCATATCTTCAAATTTGAGGGTTGGTGCAAATTTCGCCACTCAATCTTTGTCGTTGGTTTGCAGCGAGGAACACAATCTGAAAACTGGAGCTGTGTTACTCCTCGTAGGCACTCAAGAGTGTTCATTTTTGGGGAGTTTGGGGGCCCCATATTTCAAATAGAGAGGGGTCAGATCACATTTTGGCACTGAACAGGTTCTATCCTACCTGCATGAGGAACATGCCCTACCAATAATTGTGTACACGTTTAAAAATCACCCGCAGATGAATGTTCACAGTTCTTCCCATCATGACCAAAGAGAAAGTAATAGATAGATAGAAAGCTAGGTATTCCTTCCAGTTTCAGCGGCGGCACCTGGAATGGAATCGGCCAACGACTTGAAATACGAAGAGCCTTTTTTGTCAACTGAAGATACGTGCCTGTGTGATTGCTGCCATCTCGATGCAAAAATTCGGATTGACAGACTCTCCCACATCAAGCTAATGTAGGCTATTTTTACCCCTGGTCATGACTGACTGTTACCCACTTCCTCGGGGTATTCTCAATCACTCGGTCACTGGAAAACGGAAGAAATTCATGTTGTTTCTCTCTAATTTCTAGATGACTATGATCAAGAGCAAGGTGAAGAGGTAGAAGAAGGTGAGGAAGATGGAGCACAAGGTCAAGGACGAACTTACAATGGAAATGGATATAAGGCTGGAGCAGCTGACTCCGATGAAGGGGGAGTCGTTGTCTTGGTATATTATTGCTTACTTATTTGAACAAGTACAAGTTCAGACTTGATCCCTCAAAGAATAGGCCATGTTTTCATGACCAGAACAGTGACAATATTGCTGATTTTGTCAGTTTGGTTTCAGTCTGCCCTAATGCATAGGTACACCTGCAACTGGGACTTACTTTTTTGGAAAACAGCCTTGTTATATTGTGATCCCAAAACGCGAACGGACTGCAATTTTTGTTCGGAATATCTTGATGCTGGAACAAGGGTGTAGAACTGGACCGAATATTGGGGGGACGATGTGGGAATATTTTTGGGGGGTCTGGGGGCGAAGCCCCCATGGGAGCATACAGGGTCTGGGGCAGCGCCCCAGCGGGGTTCCAAGTCCCCCAGACGTTGAAGAAATTTTGAAATTTCAGATCCATTTTTGGTGAATAATTGTGGATTTTCTACTAAAATCTGGATAAAAAGACACTTTTCTGGAGGGGAAAATCATCCCTACCTCCTGTCCTTGGCGAAAGCAAAACATCTTTCCTGTTCATGCATGATAGGAGTTTCAACCACGATCCTGGCGGGGACGTGTCCCCCTCGTCCCCCCAGTATCTGCACCAATGTGCTGGTATCTTGTCCCAAAATTAACGAGAAAAGTGCACGGTTTAGATATTATGCACCTTTGCATTTTGATCCATCCTGATCCAGCTGAACAGAATTTTTTATTTTGTCCTCCCAACTGTGAAATCCCAATAATCGAATGATCAGAGTTTAGGCTGCTTTGTTTTGTGTTGACCACATGAGGGCCTTCCCTTAGCCTGCCTGACCAATCCGGTCGGTCGATGGTGGATGGCCATGGCACAGGTAAAAGTTTCATGTTAATGTTCATTGGCCACATTCCCCATGGCAACTCAACCTCAGGTTCAACTCAATAATCGATTCAACAATGTATGCATGTTTCAATGCAACAATGGAAAAGGAAATAAGTGTTGTGCACAGAAATGAATTTTATTGCAACACATATATGTCCACTGTCCACGCACAAACCAAAACTTGCACAGATAACACTCAAATACACCCTTGCACATCGCTGGATTCCCACGTGCCACATGTAATTTTATCCATTCGGAATGCACACAACATCATCAGGACATCTATCTCATAGCCATAACAACCGTCACACATACCACCACACTCACCATTATTACAACATCATCAAACACCAATTGCTCATTACCCCACACTGAATCACCAGCGCACCATCACACACATAATCACACACTGAACACAATACGAACATCAGTACACAATCAGGCGAATGAGCCTACTTTTACCCGTTCAAGGTGCCTCCGGTGCTACGGAGCCTTGGGGCACTGTGAATCGGTCTAGAGGATTCAGCTCAGGCACATTTGTGCTGCAGATGTCTCCTCCAGATCTACTCTTCAAGCCTTGAACAGTGACTGGTCGCCTCTGCCGTCTGCTACACAGATCGACACTGGTCTTGTGGAGTGTCGACTTACAATGAAGTGAAGTGAACACAAATATGTCCACTGTGAAGTGGCTATTGAGTTGAACCTGAGGGTGAGTTGGAATGGGGAATATGGCCGCATATCTTTTTACTCCACGAAGTCTGTACGCTGCTAAGTGAACTTTTTGGGTCTGAAGGGCCCCCCAAGAAACTTGGGCTTTTTGGCCTGGCCAAGCTTTATTTTGTACCGTGACTGGGCCAGCCTGATTTTATCCCGTGCCTGGACCACATACCTGCCTATGGTGATTCTTTGCTTCCTGCCTGATTTCAGGACGATGACGATGAATACACTCCCGACGAAAGTAAGAAAAGGAAAAAGGTGAAAAAGAGGAAGACAAGGGATGAAAGAAAGTCAAAAAAGAAGAAGAAAAAGAAGAAGGCAGCAAACAGTGATGATGTAAGACCGTACTTGTCATCCCTTCCCAACCATTATTGTGGCCGTTTGGCAGAAACATGTTTAAAAAATAGTGGAATTACTTGCATAACACACCCTTTTAAATTTGCTTAAAATAATGGAGAAATCCAGAGAGAGGGCAGGAAGCTTGGACCGGAGGGTTGTTCCACTCCACGTGGATTGAATCTGGCCAACATTGTGAAACCATCGGGGTCCAGTCTTCAGAGTCATGAATAAGACTGGTCAGTGGTTGAGTTTTAGTGGCTGCAGGTCCTCATTGTGTATTCCAACTGCACAGGGACGGGTAGGGAATTGATTTACCTGTGATTGCTGCTGGGCAGTCGGCTCTGAAGACAGGACCGGGGATGGCCTCGCAATGACATGAACCAGATTCATTCCAGCGATCAAATGTGAGAAAAATTAGTTTCTTCGAACGTAGTGATTGAATTCATTTGAAGTCGACATTAGAATGCAAAATCATCCATTTTTGAGTTCCATTTTTGTGTAGTGTGTGCACTTTCTTGAATTCCAATTGCCCTCACAATTCCACAATCACGAACTGTGGAAAATGACAATGTAGCAGTCCAGTGCGATGTTTTGTCTTCTGGACTTTTATCAAGTGCAAAAACAATGATGCTGTTTCAGTTATTTCCTTTGTTGGTGATTGGCGGCTTTGCTACCTGTTTCTGTATTTTGTCTATTCCTCAATGTTTTCGTTTGAATATGTCCCTTACTTGCTCGTTTCTAACATCCCTAATGGGGTAATTTTTCCAAATCAAAAATTTGCATTCCTTGCCAGATTCCATTATCGTCGTAGCACTCCTTGTCAGATACCATTATCGTCATAATCCTCACAGAATCAAGACCCATAAAATGTTGCAAAAAAGCACAGAAATAAGCTTTCTTCCTCATGGAGATAGTTCCTAAATGGAAACAAAGTCAACATCGCATTTGCAGTTGTGCCCACTTCATTTGCTTTTTTTTTCAATGTTTGATTCCAGGAGAGTGAATTCTACGAGGAAGAGAACAGAGAGACCTCCCGTGCTGAGTCTGACTTTGCATCACCTCCTGCAAAGAAAGGTCGGAAGCCAAAGACATCCTCATCCAGGTCTCACCAGAAAGAGGTGCACACTCCACAGCCTCCCCCTCCTCCTCCTGCTGCGGCACCAGCTCAGAGTGATGGTCAGTTGATTTTTGAATTTTTCCTTGTTCCTTTGGTCGCAATTCCAATCTAATTGCACGTAATTGAAATCATGGTCTCAGGCAGGAAAATCTTTCCCAAGGTCTTAGTATGAACAGCTTTCTACAATGTGTCATTAAATATCTCTCAGGTTGTGGTTTGTGTGGCAGTGTGTCACACTGCATTCTGACTCAACCGGCTGCTGGTGGTTTTCACTCAGCGTGATTTTACCAAGTTTACTTTCTCTCATGCACTCATAATGGACAAGATTACCATCATTGAACTTTCGAATCATGACACCTACAATTTATTTCGTTCGAGAGGAAAGATGTCGGGTCTCCAATACGATCAGGTCCCCAAAAGAAGCCGGGTTCACATTAAACACCGGAAGTGCATTGCACCACATCCCAGGTGTGAGGTGGACACGGGAAAACAGCAGGTACAAGTGTGTTAAAAACCGGATCTCTTCTTTCTAGTAAGCACCAGGTCTCCAATAACAGCTGTGCTGGGAGGACGAACAAATCTCCAAGGGCATTTATTGAGTGTTTTCGTGTTTACAGACCAGATGAGTGTTTTACGATATTTCCAGTCACCATCTCCAGCTGACCCAGAATTAACGAACTTTTGATAGAAAGCCAAAACCATAAGTGTTTACTGCATATGTTCCTTTAAAAAAGGGTTTCTTGTTTCCCTCCATGGCGTCATGCTTTGCTCCTGGCGGTGTTTCATCTCTTGGTGCCCCTCAACAGTAAAGGTTTTGATTTTTTACTCCATGATACCTGAGGAGGCTCTGTTTATTATTCTCTCTACAGGTGTTCCATCAGTGCAGGAAGTTTGCAACTCGTTTGGCTTGAAGGATGTTGAAATTGAATATTCCAGTTCAGACTACGAGATGCTTACTTCTTATAAACTTTACCAGCAACATGTTAGACCATTGCTACAGAATGAAAACCCGAAGGTTGGTTTGCTTTCGATGTAGTAAGCTTTTATTTTAATGCAGTAAATTCAGCTTTTTTGTGGAGTAAATAATTGTCCGGTAGTCCATTGTAGACAGTGCCACTGTATGGCCACAGGAGGGTATGATAAGTTCCGAGGATGCAAAAAGAAAAATTTCTCCCTCCCCAATTGAAAAGAAAAGAATTATTGCCAATTTGGTTTGTAACTTTTTATTTAGCCGTAGAAGCAGCCTTTATTATGGTTTTCTAGTGGCCATGTACACTTTCACAAGATGGAAGTATCTGTGGGTAGAGAAAGCAGAGAAGTGGACCCAGGTGTTGTTTTTTCGGTGTGTGATTTTTGTGGACGTCTGCACTGGCTTGCTCATAAACAGCTGTGCTGGATGCAGAAGAAACAAAAACACCAGTCCGAAAACTAGATAAAAGCGTTTCTTTTGCTGCCCTCAAAAAAGGTGCATTCCAAAAAGAAGAAATTCGAGGGTGATATTTGGAGAGAGTTTTATCAGGTCGACATGCTCACTTTTTCCTTTGGAGACCGATTTTCAGCTTTGTATGTTGAAAATTAACCATGAAAAACCCAAATCAGTCTAGTCTCTTGAGCTACAACATTGGCCCGAGATATCAGCTAAGAAAGATCCAAGGTTCCCACTAATTCTGCTAAAAGGGCTCCTGCAAACGTCTGTCTTTTACACAGTTTCAAATGTTTTGAACTCCCCAGTTTTTTCCAGTTGTTCTAGTGAAATTGTCCACACTGGGGTAAAATTTTGTGTCCAATCCTTGGGTGACATCAGCAATTTTCCAAAACCTAAATATTGATTGCACAAGAAGTGTTTCTGAGTGCTTTTTCCGGAAGATTGAAAATTTCCAAAAAATGATGCTCAGAAGGTGGCGAATGGCTCAGCTGCAAAAGCAAAGGGATATGAAAAATATGTTAAATGAAATTTTTAAGTACATATTCCAATCAAAATATGAAAAACATGTAAAATAAAATTTCAAAAGAACATATTTCAATCAAATGTTATTCAAAAATTCATAAAATTCAATTCAAAAATTCAAAATATTCCATTCCAATCAAAATAACATACTCCAATCAAAACAAGTGCAACAAAAAGAAAGAAAGAAAAAATATTCTTGTGCATTTCTTCACTCGCTGTTGTCCCCTTTTAAATGTTGGAATTCTCCCGTGAAAATGAAAGTGACCTACCCAAATCCAGCAGTTCCTTGCACAGCTGAGGCAGGCTGTTGAAAACTACCAAAAATCAACTGGGCATTTCATATGAGTTTGTCTCTCTATTGGAACCATCCAACACGTTTATCCAGAAATTTCTCAGATAATCTGAAGTGTGAAGTGACAGGCTAACAAACCTCTTTCAGAAAAACTGGACAATATGGCTGATTGATTCGACCTGAGCCGCTTGAATCTCTGGAAAAATATTGAAAATTTGTTGCTTGATCCGAGTGAATGGTGAATGGTGATTTTCACTTCATTGATCCCTGATCAGACAATTCCATTATTTGACACATCTATTGAACAATGCTCTGCAGGTTCCAATGTCCAAGCTGATGATGCTTGTTGCAGCCAAATGGAGGGAATTCCAGGAATCAAATCCCGCACAGGAGGAATCAAATTCCGAGGAGGAGATTGTCATCCACCGCACCACATCGTCCGGTCGTGCGTCCAAGCCGTCTGCAAGGGCTGCCGCTGCCGCAATGGAAAAGACAAAGGATAGTGATTATGAAGATGAGGAGGACGATGAAGAGGAGACGAGGGAGGGCCGCGGGAGGAAATCGCGGCGGGGACGGAAGAAATCCACGCCGGCAGCAAAGAAATCGAGCAAAGTTCCCACATTGAAAATCAAGCTTGGGAAACGGAAAAAGGGAAGCTCAGTAAGTGTATAAAAGGGTATGTGTGCAAAATTTTGGTCCAATTCTTCGGTCGTGGCTTGGCTGACTCGGCTTGAGTCATAACAGTTTTGTTGATTACTGAGATGACACACATGGCAGCCAGTGCGATGCCTGCCCAACAATCAACAAAACATCAATGACTCATGTCGAATCTCAGCCAAGTCCTGTCTCAGCCAACTCACGTCTTGAAAATTGGACCTTTATCTTCTCGGTTGATTTGTGTCGCCTGGGCTGCAGAAGGTCGAGATGTCGGATAAATCTTGCAATTTGAAATCTTTAGTGAAATTAATTGCAGAAGGCAGGTAAGCAGCTGTTCATGTGGGTGGCCGCATCTCGTTAAGTTGCTTTGCCATTCTGGGACCTGCTTTGGAAGGGGGCACCCGGCACACCTGTCTTAACTTAATAATATCAAAAAATGACATTTTCGACTTTATCGTTATTCGTTTATATTCACACGTCACAATGTTTTTGAAATTGTTGAAGGTTGACTTGCTGCAACATTTCCGGCACTCGTCACTCCGTTTTCTTCACTCGCTTGTAATTTGCAGCGAAAATTTGACCGACATTCAGACTTCTATTTTCCCAAAATTTTTTATTTCTTCAGCTATGACAACATTTGAGGCACAAGGCATTGATTTTATGTGCAAAACTGGTCGAGCCCACTTTAGGAAGCTGGAAAACTCTTGTGAGGCAGAAAAATAAAAAATCTGACTATCATCATCCGACTTATTTGTCCTCCCGCATTTTTGTCAACAATTTGTAAAAAGCACAAAAGGTATCCAAATCCAATTTTCCAGGTGCTATAAGGCCCTAGGGAGTAATGACAAATTTGTGCCAAATTTCAACCCCCTACCTTAAAAAATTAAAAAATAAAGGTGTGTCCCCTTTAACAGATAGTGATAAAAAAAAAAAGAAAAAAAATTAGCTAAAGAGTTTTTAGAAAATACTCTGTGCTGTTAATGAGCAAATTACCTGTGTGAACTGATTTAGCAGGACAGGTGGGCTATAGGTTTTTGTTGTGTTTTTTTTTTCTTTTGCACCCCGAGCAGGATGATTTCAGTGCCAGCGAACGTGATTCGGATGCTGAGTTTGAGCAGATGCTTCAGGAAGCTGAGGAAGCAACAAAGACGCCTGAGGAGTCAGAAGCCAGCTCATCGACAAATGCAGCAAATGCTGCTCCCGCAAGAAAGAAGGCGAAGACAAAGTTCGGAGGGAAGGGGAGGAAGAAGAAGAAGACGAAGACCACATCGAAATTCCCCGGAGCTGAAAACGGCGACGGTTATGAGGTTGGTGGTTTGTTGGTTGGTTGGCAGCATCTGTTGCTGATGCATTCTTAGTTTTAGGGATGTTTCGACAACTTGCCTTCTGAGGCATAATTTCGTCATTCATTTAGGCCCCCACAGATGATCATTTTTACTTGTCAAGCAAAACCATCAGTCCGACTGATCAGTTGAAACCGAGGTGCAAAAATAGAGGGCTCGTCGCCGATCTGCTGTTGAAGTCGGGTCGTAGGAACTGGTCTGAGCCCTCTAATTTTGTACCTCGTTGGTTTTAACTGATCAGTCGGACTGACGGTTTTACTTGACAAGTAAAAATGATTGTCTGTGGGGGCCTTTAGACTGGCAGGAGGTCCGGCTAATGTCTCCTTTATCTTGGCGCCTTATTTTACATGGTCTAGGACCGTATTCCCCAATGCTGCTCAGACTCAGCTTCCAACTCAATAGCCGTAAAAATCCGTAAAAATCGCGTTATAGTTTTGCGTTTTTCGTTTTCCAAATTTGTAATTTCGCATTTTATCGCTTTGGCGCTTGGCTGATTTCGCTTTCCATCGCTAGACCCAGTTTAATGATGCCCATGCCCAATAGAGGTCAGGCAGACCCAACTGTGGTGCAGACAAGACTGCAAGATCCAGCCATCCTGCATTTTTCATTTCCTTCATCACATCATCTCTTTTGAACCTCATCTTTTGTCATTTTTGCTCTGCTGATACATTGTGTTTGAAAAATGCTGAAACTGGATCGCAATCACAAGACCTGTTTGCGAGAAAAACATCAGAATACTGATGAAGACACTACAAGTCAAGAAAGACCAACCCCACTTGAGAGAATGGAGGGGAGGGGGCAGGTTGCCAAAGGCTTTTGTTTTGAAACTCATTGTGAAGTGCGCACAAATTATTTTCACCAAACAGCAGCAGGGCTGGAGGACGACGATTTTCTGAACACCCAACTTGACAATTATCACAAATGGATGCTTGGCCTTTGTGAACAACACAAAGAAGAATTTTCGCTGCCAAGGCGTCTTCTTGTTATCATGGATTTGAGGAGACAAAAGAAAAAAATCGTACTTCTGAAATGTGGTTCACTCTTTGGCCGCCAGATTAGCGCCACCATCTAAAAAAAGGGACAAGTTAACGCGCATTTGGTCTGGCCTTTCCTGTTGCTCATTGACGCATTCATCTTTTGCTCAGAAGTCAATTTCATGGACACATTGGTGTTAATAATTTTCATTTCTGATTCTGTGCTGCTCCTTTTCTGCTGTTGGGAAAATGCATCCATTTGTTGCTTTTCTTTCTTTTTTGTCTGCAAGGAGGCAGCAACTGTTTTGTTGTTCCGACATATCATAAATCTGCTCAGAATCAGTGGCCCAATAATTATTGACTCAGCAGAAAAACATCTGGAAGTGGACCAACAGAGCGGCCGTTAGTCCAATTCTGACAAAGGCAGGAGCCACTCGCGCTCAGGTGCATGTCAACAAATTGCAGTCGCCGGAAATGTGCTTGTTTGTTAAATCTGTGCTAAACTCCGTGTCAGTAAAAGTGAGGTTTTGTGTATAGTTCACAAGTGCAACACAGAGGGTGGAAAGTAAATATGCATGGACCACCTGTGGCGCTTGTGTCAAAAGTGTTTTTCTTCTTTTCTTTTTGTTTCTTTCTGTTTTGAGGACACATACAGGGTTTCCAAAAAGTTGGAAACTCCGTGAAACTATTTTTAAAAACTGCCAAAATCCCTGAAGAACAGGATTGACTTTGCGCCTCACCGGGACAATCAATGGCCACAACAAACTTTTGGAAATCATCCAAAGAAAAAGTGCTCAGAATTTTTCTCTGTGATCGACGCACATGATGGTCAGTTATCTTTAGCAAATTTTGATCACACTGTACGGTCCTTAAGAACAACCAGACAAATTAAAAATTGGCACCGCTCAGCTGGAATCCACTCCAATGGCATGAAAAAGAATTCAATTCGAGCCGCTTTTGATAGGAAGTGCCCATGCTTGGCTCAAGCACACCTTTCCCTCCCCTCCCCTCACCTCTGCGCATATATTGACAAGTTCCAGATCATTTTTTCTTTTCAGGCCACCCATGTTTCTCAACGTCCAGTTTTTGTTCAACACGGCCATAGTGCCTTCAAATGGGAGGTCATTCACTCCTGTGTTTTCTTTCTTTGCGCTTCCGCCAGATGTTTGAAAAAGTGCGGTGCTGGTGGGGGGTTGAGCTTGCAAATGAGGCGCATTTTGTTCACTCAAAAACAATTAATATTGACATCAATTGAAGAAGACCACCCAAGCGGTAATCACTTTTCTTTCTTGCACTTTCCATTTCCAGGGCTCAAAAACATAATTTTTTCGCCACCCACGAGTTTTTGATTTTTTTCAATCGATCGTCAAATTTCGCTCCAAACAGCGTTTGTCGCAAATTTTTCGCGATTTCGCCGCAAAGGACGAATTTCGCGTTTTTTCGACGTGCTTTAGCTTAAAAAGAGACTACACACCGCCAACAATAAAACTGCCTTGTCGCCCCTTCGAAATTCCAATGAATGGCAGAGTTCGCTTTGTCGCTACAAGCGATTTTTACGTATCTCTGTCAATAGCTAATTTTCAAAAGATGGAAACATCCTTCGCAGAAATGTGAAACGAGTAACGTTGGGCGTGGAAATGAAATTGTCGCAGCACAAAATTCGGCTATTGTGTGTGGTAGTGAACTTTACCAGTTTCCTGGTTGTCACTCAGTTTCTAACTGGTGCGAGAAAGAGTAGGTGCTGACGTTTTGCCTGGTTAACCACTGAAACACGAACCTGTAAAATTGTAGCTAGGCACAGCTAATTCCCACATTCACTCCATGTACGATGTAAAAAACTACGATATGGCTCACAGGACATAGTTAAAATTCACTTGCAGCCAATTAGTTAAAATAGTTAAAATTCACTATCGCCAACAGTTAAAATTCACTTACTTGGTTACGATGTGGCTATTGAAAGTGGTGAATTGCCGCTTGCAATACGGTGAGCAAAAGTAGTGACTCATTTTCCCCGCAGAAATAGGGTAATTAATATTACTGTCAGGATAATCAAAGAAAATGGCTGCAATTCGATCATGGGGAAACATAGGTACACGGGGTGGCAATCTGTTCATTGGTACACAAAGAAATACTTGTAATAAAGGCGCAAGCAAAATTCTTATGGGGTTTGCTCTTTTGGCAAACTGCCACTCCAACATGTGTGTCAGACAAAATTCTATGACAAAAATCTGTAATTTCGTCAAAGGGGTGAACCTCTCTATGTGTTTACCATTTTGGCATACTGATAGCGAGTTATCAATCTCAATAGGTTTCAATGTTGTCAGTTTCAGAAAAATGTCCATCCTGCAAATGAGCAATTATGTTCTCTTTCAGACTGATCACCAAGACTATTGCGAAGTATGCCAGCAAGGTGGTGAGATCATTCTTTGCGATAGCTGTCCGAGAGCCTATCACCTGGTGTGTCTGGAGCCAGAGTTGGAGGAGGCACCTGAAGGAAAGTGGTCATGTCCTCATTGTGAGAAGGAAGGGGCAAGCAAGGAGGCCGAGGCAGACGAACACCAAGAATTCTGCAGGTTAGTTGGTGGCCAACCGGCTGAAAGTGTTTTTCTTTTTCTTTGAGATTCTGAACTTTCAATGTGAATGTTATCCTGATCACCATCATTGCATTGTTTTGAGAAGGGTCTCAGTTGCACATTGATGCTGCTCAAATGCTTGTTTGTTGTTCCTGACATCTCAAGTAATTTTTTGTTCGTCAGGAAAATTGATTGAAACCAGCTCTTTTTTCTGGCAAACATCAAGCTTTCACAGTTAACAAGTCCAAAGTCTTCGACATGTTTTTTGGCAGATTACTCATTTTTTCCATTTGTTTGTCGATGAGAACGTTAGGTTGGATTGAAAAGCTGGCTTTTTCAATGTGTATTTTTCTCTGTTTTCTTCTCCAAGGATGTGCAAGGATGGCGGTGAACTTCTCTGCTGTGATTCCTGTCCTGCATCGTACCACAGGTATTGTCTCAATCCGCCTCTGATGAATGTCCCTGATGGCGATTGGAGATGTCCACGCTGTTCGGTGAGTCAATTATCTCCTCAGTTGATCATTCCATTTGAATTATCTCCTCAGTTGATCATTCCATTTAACCCTTAACGGTCCAAGGGGTGGTCCATTGGACCACTTTTTTTCTTTTCGCCTCTAAATTTTTTTGGGGAGAAGCAATTGACCCGTCCTCCCAGATATGCTATCCCAGGGGCAGGTTGGACCTGTGCTAACACGGGCAAGAAAAACTGTAGGCAGGTCACTGAATAATAGGCCCATGGTCCAATGGACCACCCCTTGGACCTTAGTGATGCCATAAATTTTCAAAAAATCCAAGGTGTGGTCTGTCGGACCACCCCACTTTTTTCACCGAATTAAGCACTTTGAAGGCAAGTATCTTCCATGGCTGGGCAAAACAAATCAGAATTGCATATTGTTTCTCAAATAATTTCCAATAATGTCAATCCTTTTCAGCATCTTTATTTTGTGGTCCATTGGACCACCTCTCGGACTGTTTTGGGTGCTCAATTTTCAGAAATCCAAGGGGTGGTCTGATGGACCACACCAATTTTTTGCCACTAGTCTACCTCATTTGCCTTCATTTTGAATAATTGTTGTTAAAATTGATTGGTTGTCTGGGATTTTGGGTCCATGGCACCTCCACTCGAAAAAGAATTTTGTGGAAAAATTTAGTGGTCCAATGGACCACCCCTTGGATTTTTTGGGTTTCAAGAAAATTGATTTTTTCAAATTCTGATAATTTCAACTTTTTTTCAAAATTATGCCTTGTGCGTGCAAATTTTACCTCAAATGCAAGATTTATCTGTTGTGGTCCATTTTACCACACCTTGGAAGTCAAAAAATGTGGGTGGTCCAATGGACCACCCCTTGGACTTCAAAAGCCACTCTTGAAATGTCAAATGCTGGAGTCAAAGTGATGACCTTAGTACGAGTTCTGAACATGTCAGGCTTCTCATTTGCTCACGTTTTACCACCACATGCAGCAAACTTCAAATCTGAATGTCGTTCCAGTTCTGTCAAGTTTTCAAAAAAATTTCAAAAAATGAAGCCTTCCGCATAACTTCACAACTAACTACTACTGACCAAAAAATGAATTAAGCCAGGAAAAACAAGGTATTTGTTTAAAAAATCAAATGTTACATTCAATTCGACAATTTAAAACCAATAACACCAAAAAATTGCAAACATTGCGGCTATTATAAAAATTCAAAGTTCGCTCCAAAATTTACACCAAAAAATTTTTTGACCTTTCGAGACAAAAAATACTGGAAGATGTCATCAGATCTGTCTGAAATTTTAGTTTGGGGGCTAAAAGAGACCAATTAAAATGGTGATGGACCTTGTATTGCCCCTAGGAGCCTAGAAGATGGGGAGGTCCATTGGACCACCCCTTGGGCCTGAGCGGTGCCATTTTGACCTTGGACCTTTAAGGGTTAAAGATTATCATTGTCTAAGTGCAGGATAAAAACATGTCGTGATTATTGCAAAGGTGATTTAATGGTTGTTAGTTCTTATCTTATGGTATGAATAAGATTGCAGTTTGATGAGTTATGGCTTAAGTTTCCCCATTCTATCGGTGGAAAAAAGTGATTTTTGTCTCCTGCTACGCAACAAGATTGTTTCGTATAAAATTACCCGAGAGGTCGCTCTTGACCAGTTCCTTGGAGCAGTTCCTGCAGAACAAAGGACTTGCCTAAGTTTCCGCGGTTCCTTCTATGGTGCTGAAAATGTCATCTATGGTGCTGAAAATGTCATCCACTACGACTTGCCTGCCGATAGCTGATAGGAGTAGAAGCAAAACCAGAAGGCTACACTATATTTGCTGTGATGTCACTTTATCGTTGGAATCAAATTGTTCACTTTGTCCCAGTCACCTTGCCACATTTTATGAAATCAAAAAAGGTGTCATCATCTTATCTTTTCTCACGTCTCCAGTGTGAACAGCTGCCCGACAAGGTGGCCAAAATCCTGACCTGGCGTTGGGCCGATCCTCCAAAGATTCCAGAGAGCAGCAAGCCAAAGGAGGAGGATGACCAGAGAACTGAAGAACAAAAGAAACTGGACGAGAAGCGATATAAATCCAAGCCTGTTCGAGAATTCTTTGTCAAATGGGCTGACAGGTCGTATTGGCATTGCTCATTTATATCGGAATTGCAGGTAAGAGAAGTTGGGATTCTTTTCTAAAAGGTACCTTATCCGTTTGTCTTTTTAGCCAGTTTTTTTATTTCATTTCATCAGCTGTGTTTTTGTGATTGATGATTACATTAGGGGTGACATTTTAGGCCCCTCTTTTGAAACCTGCAGTAGATGTCTGAGGCCAATGTGTGGGGTTCCCTTGTATTTTCCCCATGCAGACATACCTAGCTAACCAGAGTTGCAAGTCATACGGCGATTCTTCACATTTGCGTGAGCCGCGCATTTTGGCTTTTTTTGCAGAGAGGCGGCTTTGTCAGAGATCAAGATGTTTGGTCTTGGCTCAGCTCGATCCCCTCAGTTCGAATGTCGATTAGTTTTTTGATGCTGGATTTTCCATGGAATAGTGCTTAAATGCAATTTTTATTTTTCAATATTATTTCCTAACAGAGGGATTATCTGTTCTTTTTGTGGTTGATCCAGTCCCAGGAATTGCGGACTCGCCTTGCCACCACCATCGCCCATCAGGCGCCCTCTCATGTGGCAACTGATGAAGTGTGAGGGGACAGACAGAAACGAAGCTGTGATTTCTGGAAAATTTGATCAACCATACCACTTTTGTAAGGTCAAGATGTGATAACAGGGGATTTAATTTGCAATTGCTCGACTTTCTTCATTGTTGGCTTCCATGTTAATTTTTGTGAGATGAGAAAGCATTTGGCTACACGTGTGCGCAAGATGGCATCAATTCAAGATTGGGTTGGACACCAAAATCTGCAGGGCGAGTCAAATGAAAAGTGTGATAAAAGTTACACTTGCAAGAAAGATCATAATTTTTAATCCCAGTAGGCAGTAACCCTTGTTTAGGATTTTCTGGCAGTTAGATTTCTTGCAAGAAAAACGGTAAAAAATAAACAATTAAAATTTGTGATTTGATGGTGGGATGCCCCACACCTTGGTCAAGGAAAGGTCTCTCATCCAGGATCATGCAATATCAAAATCTAATTATCTGGGATCAGAATGCAATTACATTTTAATTCTTGTTGGAATTACTGGGCACAAGGAAGAAGTCTCAAAAAAGAATTTAAATGAATTAAGTTTCTTGTCTCTGTGAGTTTTGTTCGAGATCGCCTTTAGTTGGATCCTGTTAATTTTACAAGACCATCGAGCCCACAACACTCTTCTCGAAGTTAAATAACCTTCGAAGGTTTTGCCCTTCCTTTTGTCATGCTCTGTTCAATTTTGTTGCTCACCATCTCTTGACACCAGCTGGAGGTTTGTGCAAATATTTCCACTTTCTAGTTGGATGTGTTCCATCCTGCCATGTTCCGTCACTACACACGGAAGTACGACATGGAAGAACCACCAAGGCTCGAAGACAACGATGAGGAATCGATTTATCGTCGAAGGAAGAAACGTGGTGCTGTCGGTGGTGACAAGGAGACGGCTGATATTCATGATGAGCTTGAGGAACGATTCTATAAGTGAGTGTTGATGCATGGAGACTCATTCTGGAAACTAAATGAGAAAAAGTTTCAGAAGAGATTAGGTGACTTTTCACAAATTTCGGCAAACTGCGGCACTTCGTCCAATAGAAGGTGGGGCTTTATCAAACACAGTCACGTAAGATCTCTGATCGCTGCTGGGCAAATTCTCCGCAGATTATCAACTCAGTTGTGATCTAAGTCTCCTCCGCATGGTGAAGCGAGGTGTTTTTGTTTGATCCCAGTTTCAAAGCAAGGGGATAGAAGTTGCACTTCGCCTGAATTCGTGAACCTTTTCTTAGCAAGCAAACTTTTTAACTAGTGAGCTATGCTGTAATCTCTTGAATTTTGTGCATGTGATATGTTTTCATATTCATTGTTTTTCAATTCATCGCAAGTAACCACGAAACAGAAAATGAGGAATCGGAAAAAGTGCATTTGTTATTTGTTGGGTCACTTTGCTTTGTGGTACGTTCCATTTTGTTTGGTCGATTCTCTGAGGTACTTTGACAATTCAAAAGGCACTTTCCATGAAAGGGTTATGGTTAAAAACACAGGGATTGTTTTTGTCTCCTCTAACTTGAATTAAGAACCTTTTACGTTCAGGTTTCTGTTATCATTTTCGGCAGTCACTACACACTTGAAACATTATCATTTTTTTTTTTTTTTATTTAGATACGGTATCAAACCAGAATGGTTGATCATTCACCGTATCATCAACCACCGTGTTCTGCGTGATGGTACAACCCAGTATCTGATCAAATGGAGGGAACTGCCATATGACATGGCAACATGGGAAGATGAAGATGAAGAAATACCTGATCTGAAAACAGCAATTGATTACTATCTGGTAAGGCACCAGTTTCATATCGCTCAGTGCGGATTGGGTGTCTGGAGAATTTTTTACCACAATGAATAATAATTGGGCTGCTGTTTCTTGGTTCCAGTCATGGAAAGTTAGGGAATCACATCAAAAGTCAAGGAAATGCTCAACATGCTAAAAGTCTGGGAAAATCAGAGATCACATAGGGATCCATGTGTCTTAAGGGGGGGGAAACCTTCGGATAGTCGAAAAATGGCTAAAAATGACATTTTTGGATTTTTCGTTGGGTTTATGCACGGAAATCTGCTGATTCCAGTGGTGCAAACAGTTTTTTGAAATTCCATGTAGTTTAGAAGTTACCGACCATAATGCGAAGGCATCTCAATGCATTTTTATGCTATTCCGTTAATCAATCTTCAATTTACTCGGAACTAAGATTTTTCACATGAGGCAAACTTTCGAATGCTATATCTCAGCTTGTGAACAACACAGAAGGTTAAAAATTTACATAAATATGTAAAAAAGTGTCCCAAATTGGCTAGAATGGTCAAAATTGGACTATTTTATAGAATTTCCAAGATGTAAAGGCTTTTTAAAATTATGGCAGTAAAAATTTACCGCTTTTAGATGCGATGAGCATAAATTTGAATCTGGTGCAAAAGCAAAGTTAGGTGTTAGGTTGTTGACCTTTCTAGCCAAATTCTGGCACAATTTTGGTGACTGGTGCAAACTGGAGGTCACTAGCTCCAACGGTTTAGGCGCTGCAGCGATCAAAAGTTTCGCCTACTTTTTGCATATAAAATGGCCACAGCGGCTAAACTAATGACACTAGGGGTGTAAAATTTTGCACAGTTCTTAGTTGAAATGACCCCAAACGATGTACAAAATTTGAAGAAAATCGGTCGACAAACAAAAAACTTTTGCGCGAAGGTTCCCCCCCCCCTTAAAAATTATTGAGAAACTAAACTTGCTGAAGCTAAAATAAACTGTCAAATTTCAAAATTTCTTCAGCGCTTATGGATGACCTCCCGCAAGGCCAATAATTGGAAGCTTGCTCTGTGACCCAGACCCCGCAAGGCATGCGGCAGTTTTTGACATTTTTGACAGTGACCCTTAATTTTGATTGGCAGGCCAACGTTCGGGAAGGTCAGTTGAATGAAATTCCAAAAAGTTGTGGGAACTCTGTTTGTTTTTGGTGTGTCTTCCAAAACAGAAAATGTGCTTTACGTACATTATCCAATGGCTTTACGTTACGCATGTCTTTCCACAAGAACATGACGGGAATTGTAACAAGTAGGCTGGATGACAAAAATGTCAAATTGTTTTTTTTTTCTAGGACTTCTTTCGTGTCATTCAATTTTTGACTTGAACTTTCAGTGATTTTCTCCAGTGCATGTAAATTGTGTAAACAGTTTGGGGATGTCTGAGAAAACATGCGGATAACAATTTCCAAAACATGGTGACTAAATTCAGACAACAGCACATCACAGCCAGGCTCATTTTCGTTTTACCCGCTTCCCATCCAGGATCTCCGCAGTGCATTTGCCGACTCGGTTGATTCAGGCAAGAAGAGTAAACGCGGAAGGAGAGATCGGAAATCGAAATCCCGAGAACTTAGAGATGAAGAGGAACGTGATAGATGGTTGGTACACTTCATTTCACAAGACTTTCTAACCTTCATCACCATTGATTCACTTTCATGGAATGGTGCACTGGCCAGCCAGCCTTACATCTGACACAATCTTGCGCTGTCTTCTGCATGCATGTGTATGAGAATACTGTTAAAAATCGTTGCCATTACAATGTGAAGTTTAAATTCCCCTCAAATATTGTCGTGCACTCTATGTTGGTGAAGAGGCTTATGCATTTATTAAGACTTGCATTTATGCATTTATTGAGGATGAGGATGCCCAATATCATGGAGTTGCAGCCTGCTGGGAAGCCAATGCATGCCATTGATAAACAAAAATTGATTGTGGGAGTGTTGGTTTTTGACCCAATCTGAAGGAATTAGTACTTTTCCAGCAGACTGTCACATACAAATTATCAGGGGCGACAGCTAAAATAATTTAAAGTTGCAATGTTGGAAGTTATTGACTCTTCTTCTCCTCTGTCTTTATTGTGTAGGCAATTGAATTTATGTCATCAAAATTGAGTTTGTTTTACGGAGATGAAACATTGTTTCATTAAGGAACTCTGTTTTCATTTTCTTAATAATCGTTATATGCTTAATAATCGTTTATTTTGAAATCGTTTAGTAAGCGATTCACTCCCCCGCCGGAAAAGCCAACAACCGACTTGAAAAAGAAATACGAAGAGCAGCCGGACTACATCAACGAAACAAACATGGAACTGCATCCGTATCAGTTGGAGGGTATCAACTGGTTGAGGCATTCATGGGGTCAACAGACCGACACAATTCTGGCAGGTTTGTTTAACCGCTTGGCTCTCGTTATTGCCAAGGTATCTCACATTGAAATATGGCAAAAAACACCTTGTTGGCAATGCCTTGCCAACAAGGCATTGCTCGTATCTGACTTCCTGTGTTTTGTCCACGCTGAAACCCAGAATACACCCCCCAATTCTGCATCCGAATGTTTCCACAATTGCCTTTCTTGCATCCCTTTTTCGTTCACATTCAAACTCCGTTTTCAAGTCAATCATCTGTCGTTCTATCCCTCACTCACAACAACCTTTTTTTCACACATTGAGTGAATGTCGTAAAGTTGCTGGCATGGATTTTTTGATCTGGCATTCCGGATAATTTCTTAGAAAATTTCCATTCTGTTTCTTTTTGTCACAAGTTGAAATCACATTTATTGCAAATGTGTTGGAGAATTTCTGTATGATTTGATTCGGCCTGCACCATTTTTTTCAACCCCAAACATTTTTTGGAAATCTCAAATTTTCTTCTCAAATTGTGAGAGGTAGTTGTCATTTTTGAAGCTTGGTTTTAGTTTCTCTGTTTGGAATCTGCATATAAATCAATGTTTTTCTCACTTCTTTAGATGAGATGGGATTGGGAAAGACCATACAGACAATCGCATTCCTGTATTCTCTTTACAAAGAGGGCCATTGCCGGGGACCATTTTTGGTGAGTTCAAACAGTTTGTTCTCATTTTCTAATATCCTTGTAGTCCAATTATGATTTTGGGTTGATGATCTGAACATGGTTGTTGGTTGTGACTGATATTGGCCATTGTTTTTGTGCCTTTGTCCGTGCATGTAACTTGCACAAAGTGTTGTGTGAAGTGTGCTGTTCATTGGATTGTCTGCTCTTTTTCCGAAACTGATCACCATGTTTTTCTTTTTTTTTTTTTGAATGAAAGAATGTTTTCTGTTGTGTTTAATCACAGTGCAGAGTACAGTGAAGGGAAGAAAAGAAAACAAAGGAAAAAAAACAAAAACAGACAATAATGAATTGAAAATCATTGCCAAAAACGAAAACAAAAATGTATGTGAGGAACTGCCAATGCGACGCACCGGGCAGACTTGTCAGTTTATCAAAGAGATTACATATCCAGACATCCATCCGTGGGGGATATGTCATCAAGTATTTTTGTAGCACAGGAAATTCACAGAATGATTAATGTACCGTGTCGAAACAGCAAATTTTTGCAACAAGATTTTTATGCTTGTCACAGCACAGGCTAATGTCATTTCGAGACATCTGCCTATTGGGACTAAATTTTACTGTCCTTGTACATGTGTGTGACTACATGAAGTCGGATTTGGTGCAGTTGACAAACTTCAACAACTTTTCTTTCACTGGTGCTCCGGTTGGAAATCAACTTCCGAGTTGGGTAGTAAAATCCTTTTTATTCTTCTATTTGACTTCCAGGTGAGCGCTCCGCTGTCGACCATAATCAACTGGGAGCGTGAGTTTGAAACATGGGCTCCGGATTTCTATGTCGTCACCTACGTTGGTGACAAAGACTGCAGAGTTGTCATCCGAGAGCATGAGATGTCATTCGAGGACAATGCCATTCGTGGAGGAAGTAAGGCGTCGAGAGTGAGATCTTCGACCGTCAAGTTCCATGTTCTGCTGACCAGCTACGAGTTGATATCAGTTGATGCTGCTTGTCTTGGCTCTATCGATTGGGCTGTCTTGGTGGTTGACGAAGCACATAGGCTGAAGAACAACCAATCAAAGGTCGGTGTTGCTTTTTCTCTTTTCCCACGCCTTGATTGGACAATTATTATAGCATGCCATGACTTCGTCCGACACATCCGAATGTGTTGAGCCGAATGTGTTTGCTGTAAGTGGGTAGGTCAGTGTGATTTTTTGCTTGAGCACTTTTCGTAAACCTGAGCATTTTTAAATTGTGTGCATTTTGCAAATGTCCATCCAGTGACATGACATGGCCATCCAAAATAAATCCTTGAATAACTGTCCAAAATAGAAATCCAGGATTGTTGAAAAAACAGAATTGACCCAAAACCAAAGACTGATGTCTCCAAATTTTTTATCAAATTAAGTGCGTTGCAAGTTTTGTTAGAATATTTTCCTCCAGGATTTGTAGATTTAATTTTGCTCGTAAACAATTTTCGTTTTCTCTGGTGCAATTTTCAAAATATAACCATGATTTCTTGCCTCCCGAGTCCGCCTCCTCAAATCTGACATTTTCAGACAGCCTGTCTTATTTTTTGGGGATTTGTTCCTTGGGTTTTGTGTGCTTTTATCCTTGGTGGTATTTTTATTTTTTGGTCAGGCCTTGATGAAAAACGATTTGAAGTGAAATGAAATGATGGAATTGGATTTTCATTTCTTTTTTCCCATTTTTTCTTCAGTTTTTCCGGATCTTGAGCAGCTACCGCATTAGCTACAGGCTTCTCCTGACTGGAACACCACTTCAGAATAATTTGGAGGAGTTGTTCCATTTGCTAAACTTCCTGTCGAAGGATAAATTCACGGACCTTGCAGTGTTCCAGAATGAGTTTGCTGAAATATCCAAGGAGGACCAAGTGAAGAAATTGCACGATATGCTTGGGGCTCACATGCTGAGGCGGCTAAAGGCAGATGTCCTCAAGGTTGGTGGATATCTTTTACGTTCACACTTTCTGCTGCTGCTGCACAATCTTTATCTGGTGGCCATTATGCCATTCCTGCCCACAACACAACTTCTTTTGTTTTTTGACTATTGAGTCGCTCTTCTTGCTGAAAATCTACGGCCAGATGTTGATTATGTCAATAGCATCACCAATTTCTCTGGTTTTGATATCTACTGACACTAAGGCTGTGTTTCCATTTTCGTTTTGTTGTCGCGGTGTCGCCGCGACTGGCGTTTTGCAGTTTTTTTAAAATCGGCGACTTGAGACCGACTCGGGCATGCTGACTGTTTGATTATGCTGCTACTACACGCAAATTCCAGAAGTCGGTGCCAGCGAGTTGGCTGGTTTGTCAGTTCTGATCCAGTGATTGTAGCCGACAAATCGGATCAGAGAAGTTTGCAGTCACATGAGTTGTCCCAAATTGCAATGCGGAACACTCCTCAAGAAGCAAAACAGAAACGAAGCAAAAAAGGCGTAAACTGGGAAAAGAAACAGAAAAATATTCTCGTAAGCGAACACCTGCAACAAGATACAGCGGCCAAAACAGCCACACATGCATGTCAGTGCAAACAAACGGGGCTGGCGAGACAAAAAAGAGTGAATACGTATATGGACAGCAGGGGATCTGTGTGTTTCGATGCCCGTGGAAACAGCTTCCGACGATTCCCATTTACTTCAATGCATTTTTGCTGGACCTCAACGACAAAAAGCACACAACACGCGGCGTGTCGTCGAGGGACACCGGCGTGACACGGTGACTCTCGACGACAGAAAAAACACCACTTAAGGAAAACGCCCGTGGAAACAGTCTCATGTAAAAAGCATTGCCTCGACGACACGCCGCGACACCAAAAACGTCTGTACAAACACTGCCTAATTATTGCAAGGAAGTAAAGTTATTTCTCGTGCAAAAGTACAATTTAAAAGCGTGATGGCTTGATTTGGTTGTGCTGCTGATCTTTGCATGCTTTGAGTTGACTCAAGGATTTTTGGAATTTGTGCCTGATCGAAACTGTTTCGATTTTGTGCTTGATAAAGCCCCACGTTCGCAGGGAGCGAAACGTGGCCATCTTCAACATTTGTGAATGGTTAGAGGTCTATTTGTACTAATTTCGTCAACGATGGAATTTGCTTTGGACATTGTCGTTTCTTAGCAATGCTGTTGCTCCCACGTTTGAAGCCTTGGCAGTACCTTGACCATCCCATTTTAAGTGAACCGCACAAGTGATGGCCATCTCCCTAAATAAAACCAGACCAGTGCTTTGGCCATTTATTTTGATGGTGTATGCTTTCTCGGCTGTTGATTTCATGCAATCTGCCTAAAGTTGAATAATTGGTCTCTTTTACCTGAGAGTCATTGATTATGTTCTCTCTTACTTTTGCAGGGAATGCCGACAAAATCAGAATTCATTGTGCGAGTGGAGTTGTCTCCGATGCAGAA
>JASGXE010005732.1:0-24613 GCA_030068105.1 Sinentomon sp. SZTP_YWyxl | reverse complement strand
AGCACCGCACGCAGGGAGCATTGAATTTGAAGAATAAAACAATTAAAAATTCAACACAATAATTCAGAACTTTATTTCTCTCAGGAAGTGACATTCAGCGCGACTACAAAAGAAAAAACAACAAAAAGAACACAAAAAAGCAATGGAAGTATTCGAAACGCCGAACAAACGGAAACAACATTGGTCATGCATTCAGCAAACCCCACCCGAAACAACATAGACAGGGCAGGGCGCTCATCTGCAAAAGGCAAAAGATTCGAAATCCGAAAAACCAAAGCTTTTAATTTTCATGATATATTGACTGCCCGGGTAGCAGAGAAACGTGGCAGGAACGTTCCGCCGGTACATGGCAAACACTTGGCTGTGCCACCTGTTTGCCATTTGGATATGATCGGTGTGGCGCATCGGTGCTGGCCACTATAGCAGGAATGTGGCTTTCTGCAGTGGCAACTGGCAGCGATGTGTTTTTACACCGTGGAGGGGACATGGAATGCTCCCGTGGCGGGAATGCTATTTTCCACCGTGGAACGAGACAAACCACCGTGGCAATCACGTTCCTGTCACGGTGGTATGCTACGTTCCTGCCACGGTGCAGAAACACATCGCTGCCATGGGGGAACGCCGTGTTCCTGCTACAGTGGCCAGCACCGTGGTGCCACACCCACCATATCCAAATGGCAGCCACCTGGCACAGACAAGTGTTGCCATGTTCCGGCGGAACGTTTCTGCCACGTTCCTCTGCTACCCGGGTGGGCCTGTTCACGGAATGCTGTCCAATAATATGCCATTACAATTTTGTGTCATCATACATGTATTGTAAATTTGTATCATTGTCAAATTTCTATTATCGTCAATCGTCCTTACATTGGTAACGACATTCAAAATAGAATACGTAAGCTCACACGCAGTCAGAATTCTTAAGGTTGAGAATGATGGGTAAAGTACTGCGGGTCAAATAGCTATCTCCCTCAGGATTTGAAAACATGGAAACCAGTGACATTTACTGTGGTAAAAAATCGAAAGTTAAGACGCTTCTTTGGGGCTGTTCAACGTGGAGAATAGTGGATAGTGGCGGCGAAATTAATCTGCTCATAAATGTGTTTTCACCATTTAACGTTGCCTCCGAAACTTTTAACTTTCTGAGCAGTCAGATTTTGACCTCGGTTTTCTAAAAGAGGATCTTCAATTTCTACAGCATGGAGTTTTTGCTAAAATCTGAACAGTCGCAATTTTTACGTGTGGTTCGTTAATTCCGCCGCCACTTTCCATCATTTTACATCATTTTTTTAATGAGGTAGCCTACTCACACCAATAGGCTGCAACATTTTTTTATTGTTCTCTTCAAACAGCATCCCGTTGAAGCATGCTGGATTATTTGAATTTTGTGTTTGTTCAAATTTTCATGTCACGGGAGAAATAAAAACAGCTAATGCCGCGACAGCTTTCGGTTTATAGAGTCCAAAAGGTGCAATGGTTAAACGAGCTTTTCTGGGGACTTACGTAGGATGATCAATAATTACTGAGACTACCATATTTAGAGAGGACCAATTTCAAATCTCTGCTCATGTATTTGAGGAATGGTCTTTTGAAAGAATGTCTGAAAAAATTGGGCTTGATTGCTTTTCAAGTTTTGTGAAAATTAACAATTTTGTATACACGTCTTTGAGATATCTATCAAGTGCATAAAATTCAAAGAAAAATCGGAGAAGCCGGTGGCCTTTGAAGGTTTTTAGGGCCAAAAAACCCTCTGATCACTATTGCATGCTCTGTGCGTGGCTAATGGAAAAAGTGAACCGAAATCTCTGCATAAAAACGAGAAATGTGTACCAAAAACAGTGCGGCCAGCTGACATTTGCTGAAAAACAATTCAGATCCAAAGGACCTTTCTTTTGGCCAGAATTTGAAATTTGGGGTACCCGCAAGTCGTGCATGGGTTACGGAGCAATTGACATACTTCATTTCTGTCAACGGAAGATCCCTCATTTCGGAAATGCTCGCGGGCATGCCACGTGATTGCCTTTTCATGAAGAATTCATCCACTTTGTTGTTTTTCATGCCAGCAACTTCAGTTTTACCTATACCAACGTGATTTTAATACTCAATAAGTGGCGTAATTCGTCGCTTTGGGTGTCGCCAGTTTTTATTTGTCCGCAAGAGGCGCGAATGTCGCTCGGTGGCCTACTGCGACAAGTAAAATGCATTGCGACTATACGGCGGTCGCGGGTTGTCACCCACGGAATGTTAAATTTCTCTGGAACCGTTTCACGGATTTTGACAGAATTTTTTGTGCTGGAAAGCAGAAAAATGTGCGATTTTGGACGTATATAACAGCCCCGAATTTTTCGCTGGTAAAAGCTGAAATATTGGAGATATACAAAAGTGTCCAAGTTAAGATGTGATAAAATTCCGGGTTCCTGCCTCACATTTTCAAAGATTGCGCGATTTTTTCCGCTGTAACATGGTTTTGACCTGCGGAAGAGTTGTAGAGGAAGCTTTCAGCTTTCCAAAATACCAAAATCATTGAATTTGATCATCATTTTATGAATAAAAAACGCGACATGGAAGCATTATTTTTTCGTTGCGTCGAAAACAAAAAATGCTTCCATGTCGTGTTTCTTCTCCATAAAATGGTCAAATGATGTTCTAATTCGATGATTTTGGTATTTTTGGAAAGCTGAAAGCTTCCTCTATAACGCTTCCACAGCTCGAAACCATGTTACCACGGGAAAAATCGCGGCCTCCAATGGAGACGCGGCCTCATCCCAGCTTATTCTTGTGCAAAAAATAAAATGAATTCTTCCGCGTCGCGTTCTCCCTAAAAAAAAGAGTCAAATGGTGTTCAAATGCAATGATTTTGGTGTCTGTGGATAGCTGAGGGCTTCCTCTACAACTCTTCCGCAGACCAAAACCATGTTATAACGGAAAAAATCGCGCAATCATTGAAAGAATTTGGCAAGAACGCAAAAGTTTATCAAATAAAAATTTGAACATATTTTTTCCCCGCAAGACTTTCAAGTTTTGCCCGTGAAAAGTTCGGGATAATTTTATAGTCCTGAAAAGGTCTAATTTTCAGCTTTCCAACACAAAAGATTTAATCAAAATCCGTCATTTGGTTCCAGAGAAATTAAACAATTCGTTGCCGATGCACAGCGACGCAGAAATCAACCACAGCCAGGAAAACCGGCCTCTTGACGCGACGGCAGAGAAAGGAAAAGAGCGAAAATTGGCGATCGTTGGGCGGGGATGGGCAATGAGAGTTACGGCACTTATAAGTATTAGAATCACGTTGCCTATACGAAGCAAAAATCAGTCGACATTCCATCATTAAATTGACGATTTTGACAAAACCAAATTAGTTATCAAACCCAAATTTTTTTCAGGTAATATTTCGAAAGACCACTGCAGGAATGCATGAGAAGAGATTTGAAATTAATCAGCTCGAAATATGGTAGTCTCAGTAATTATTGATCATCCCTCCTAGTTATGCCTGCAGGCCTGAAGGAATAGGCTTTATTCAAGGAAAAGTTGCTAAGGTGCAACTTTACCTGTGGCGCAATCCCCGACTGCAATTATTGGAGGCATGAAGCTTTTACTTGCGTGGAAACTTTTTTCGCGAAGAATTTTTAAATCCGCCTTTATTTTCGCGTAATCCATGCTCATGTTGGCACCTGCATCTGACAACAACATTTTTTCTGCTGCACATACACGGGAGCAATCTGGTAGTCTTTCAACTTCCCACTTTGATAACCCACGCACGAAAATCCACCCAAGACACCACCAAAAAGAGTCAATGTTTGCAGACATCGAAGAAATTTCGTTAACGAAGGACACGCTCTATTCTTACGAAACTGTTTTCCTTGTCAGATCGATCTTCCGTGTCTTCCAAATAAGAATTAACCAGCAAATTAATCGCATTTTTTTTGGTTGCATGTAATAAAAAGCGCCCGTTATTCGCGCCGCTGTTTACTGCCCTAGAAAGAAGTGTCTTGCAGCAATGGGCGTATCAATCGGCACACCTTTTAGAAGCAGGATTTTGTTTTAGTACACTAAAGCTCGCCATCTATTATCGACTACAGGACGAAACAAAGGAAGTTTGTACTCGTATTGTAGCCGTCGGTTCTGCCTCCGCAAATCCAGCCAAAACGCGTCCGACTGACGCAAAGCACTCGAATACTCAATCATTTTCTTTGAAAACTTCCGTGCAGCATCAAACGAAGTTTTGCAGTTTGTGCCTTGTGGCATAACAAACCCCATTAAATTGGACATTTTGGCAGGACATTTATTTTTACCGATTTGTTAGGATGTCCTCTCATGTCTAAGATTTGTTTAAAAATTCAAAGTTGATGTGAACTGTTGCTCTGAAAGTTGGCTCCTTCACTACTTTTCGCCAAAATGTCTCTTTAAATCAGATCGATGGTTATTACAGCGGTAGTGAAAAACCTCCACCAACTTAAATTGAGAGTCACCCTAAAGATTGTGATGAGCTTCAATTGAGGGCTCGCTCTACAATTATTGGAGGTGTGCACGGATAAAAACAATGTCCGGACAAAATTGCGCATTCGATGCAAGGTTCCCCATCTCCCAGAGAGAAAAATTATTTGGCTGATAACCCGAAGCCATTATTTGGCTGATAACCCGATAATGACTTTATATGACCATATGACTTTATGACCATGCAAGAGCCGCCTTATACACGATTTCAAAACAGCTAGTGATCTTGCAGCAGTGTGACGCATTTTAAAATGAGCAAAATGTTTTTCATATGCCTGAAAACTATTTGTTCTTCCATAAGGCTCTACAAAGACAGAAACACTTTTTCTCCCATCATGACATGCACTCTTAACACTTTTTATAAAAATTATACATAGGTACTTAGGCGCTTTGTTTCTTACAACAAATTTGTTGCATCATACATTGTGGGGCAAGGAATTGCTTTTGTAATACAATGAAATGTAACATAAACCAAAGATCTGCTTTACGTAGGTGCGTGTCGCTCTGTGAACCGCTGTAGTCTAAATGACTTCCTTTAACAATCTTCCATAAAACAAACGATTTTCGTGCATTTTTGCTGAAAAACGCAATGCTGGTGCATTTTTGCAGATACCTGCATGGTAGCAATGCTCAATATTATCTTCTAGATACAATTTGCTGTCTCAAAGATACACTCCACCAAGTTCAGATCTTTTTTATTGAAATTTCAATTTCTTTGTTTAAATTCTGCAAACCCCTTCTCAAGTCTCGTAAGTTTTAGACCTGGGCTCTACCATTTCGCAATATCGCAACCACTTCCGCAGCTTGCTAACTCTTCTCGGACTCACTTCCTCTGCCGAGCATGCATTCGTCCATCCACACCTACATTGAAGACTAAATATATATGACATTGACATTACAAAAGGGCATTACAATTCCCAAATTGCTGCAAAAAAGATTGTCATATATCTCTCTCTCTCTTCCCAGCGAAAACAAAGGTATTTTATAACGCTTATTTTCTTTAATTTGAACATGGCATCCAAAAATTCTCTATTCTCCAAACGAAAGATACATCTAAGTTAATTCCAAAAGAAACAATTGCTATGCAAACCACATCTTTAATCAGCGGATTCCGCAGAACCTTTTCAGCCACAGTTGCAATCATTGTTTCTGCAATGTTACATTCGCGCACAAGACAAGTTGCCGGATAGTATGTTTAGCCACAAACGGTAAATTCAGAGATGAAGAGGATTTTACTCTGAAATCACACTCAGGTCATTTCGAGACAAATGGCTTGATTTCATCGCATTTCAGCCTCAGAATTGGTGTATCAATTGGAATTCCAGTCATTAACAGTGGCTGAAGATACAGCATCTCAAAGTCCCGAAAGGCCGAAACATTGTCAAACACAGCCATGCGCCATGTGTTTATAGGATTCAGTGGTGTGGAGCCGTCGGTCAAACGAATAGAAGCAGCTCACCAAGCGTAGAAGCTGTTTGCTGGAAGGATTTGAAAATATGGCATCAATTTATAAATAAGGCTTCAAAGTGGAGTTTTTGTTG
Source organism: Sinentomon sp. SZTP_YWyxl (assembly GCA_030068105.1). Taxonomy (NCBI): domain Eukaryota; kingdom Metazoa; phylum Arthropoda; class Protura; order Sinentomata; family Sinentomidae; genus Sinentomon; species Sinentomon sp. SZTP_YWyxl. The sequence goes on along the minus strand of JASGXE010005732.1, from coordinate 18,581 downwards.
TTGTCTCATGAGGCCATTCTCTATAAGTGGTTTTTTAAGTTGTTTTCTTTTTTAGCGGCAGGCCTACTGAGAACAGTCTGGAAAGATTTCCTCTTTCATGCAACCTTCTGATGTCCTGTAGACATGTACACATTCTCGTATTGTACGCGTTTCACAACAATCAAACATAAACGCACATGAAACACAAAAAATCATTCAGAATTATCTTCCTTACACAATGTGAAAACGTAAACCGCAGCAAACGTTAAGAGAAAGCTCTATCGGGTCCCTCTTTCCTATATTGTTAAATTTGGAACCACAAAGTAGCACAAACATCATCCCATAACATTAACAGCACACAAGAGTCCTGTTTGGAAAGGATAGCTGAGGGAACACTTGACGTTTTATTAATTTAGGTCGAGCACTCGTTCAGCAGGTTTTATACATATGATCTTACATTCTCACAATAAAGCAATACATTCATACTTTGAACATTTCAATCTGCCCGCAGTTCAAGAAACAAATGATCACCAAGACAAAAGGTCCATAATTACAAATCATTGGCAATATACACGGGCTATAGATATACACACGAGCACATCCCTAAAGCCACAGACCGGATTTGACTTTCTTGGTTGAAATATTCGGAAAATTCTAAACGATTTTTATGTTCAAGAAGTTTTTTGTTTCAAACGAAGTGGGTAGTCTGACGTCGAAGGATTTTTTGTGTGTTTGTTTGCTTATACCTAATTGTCCTGCCGAACGCTTTCGAGTTTCGTAACCAAATTTTGCAGAGAGGTACCTACTTGAAACTTAGACTGAATTCGAAGATGAGCATGATTGGCAATTACGTTTGATGATTGCCAATTTCTAGTTACTCTCAATCATGTTATCGAGGCAAGTGAAAACGTGATTTTCAAGTCAAGGACCCGCACACTTTTTCACACTGAAAAGTCCAAATGTGAAAACACCGAACAAGAAAATGTTTGTTCTCCTGTTTTTGGCCACCCTGCATGATTGAAAGGCATACCTCGAGGACAAGTAAGAGTAAGCACTAGGGCCTGTGAGAGAAGGGTCTCATCCTTGGCTCATGAAAATAACGTTGTCACACATGCTCCAAGAAAGGTGAAAGATGACGCTTGAGATGACTCCAATGATGAAGGGAAAACCTCAGTCAAACTTCAGTCGCACTTTCGGCGACGCAGTTTGGTTCACAATCATTCTTAATCAACAGTGACGTTATGATGTGTTGGGAAGACTAGTATTGGGTTAAACAAACAACATCTAGTCGAATTGCCCCTTTTCCAACGAGGTCAAAAGAAAGTGGGAAGAACTTAACCCGAGAAATGCACGACACTGCATTCCGTCACGGGGATTCCAACTCAACAATGCATGACGTATTCATATGTCGGCCTATGATAATGGGGAAAACCGTACAATTCAATTCAATTCAATTCAATCCAATTCAATCCGTTTGCTTGCAGTGACACAAGGAAATGCACAAATATGACAAAAGATCAACTCTCATTGTGAAATAAGAGTCACTATCAGCAAAACAAGTCGACGAAGGAAGTGAGTATGGGTCAAAATGTATCAGAACAAGATCGCCAGTATTTCATAAAATGCTAATACAAACCATCCAAACCACGCAACAGTCACGTTATTTTTCTTAAGTTTATGCTACTTAAAATCACGGTTAATTTAGTTGTATTTAACTGTCAATCAACACTTCCATCGGAACTTTCGATAATTTTTACCAAATACCGAAAATTGAAACATATAACAGCAATAAGCCTTTTTACTGAAGCAACAGTTGTAGACACAATTTAAATTGGAGGGTAATGCCACGGATCTACTTGGATATTTGACACCCCATGATTACTCTACAAATTCAGTGTGGGCAGGGTTCCTAAGCAGTAGAGGACGGTGAAAGATGGGAGGTGCCGTTCAGAACTTTGGGGAAAATTTCATGTGTCTGCCTGCTGTTTAACACTGAAATAATTCCCAAAGACTTCACGACTATAGCACATGGCATCTGTTTAGAGCTCTGGGTATCTAAATTCGGGGGCAGGACAAGGACAGTCCAGTTTAAAATTATGGTACAAAAAATGACATCGATATCTGATAACACCAAAGGGATAAGGAAGATATCTTTTAAAATTCAAGCAACTTGAAACTATTTCAATTACATGATACAGCTATGCCCAATCACCAATACGAAATAAGCCATGCAAAACTTCTGTATCTGCGAGTGTAAAAGCGATTGGCTACGTCTGGAGATCGACCTCTTCCTGAAAGCCTATGAGCATGCACGGTTGACGTTCCAACGGAACGCAATAATTCGTTTCCAATATTCCAAAAGGTGCTTCGTCCATTGGAAGGAGTGAGAAGCGCAATAACATATCCTACAATCGGCCATTTTACTGGCAGTTTGCTTCTTTGCGAATATTTCAATGTCCTCCCGATTAAACCATTTTCTAATGATATCTGCCCATGGCATTTCTAAGTTTCTCGAGAACTGTTTCGCAAACACGAAACTCCAGCTCCATTACACTTAATAGTTGGTATCCTGCCCGAATTTACTAAACTTGTGAAACCTGTTATTGTTAAACGGGATCCAAAACAAAAACAAGTTCAAGAATTGTTCGACAGAAAATGACATCTCGTTAATTACACTTTCGATGTCGTCTCTGCGAAATCGTCCCTTTTGAAGGAAATTTGCCAACTTCGAAATGGAAAGTTTTCAACGAACGGTCGCTAATGAATGGCCTGAAGCGCCTGTAGGACATGAATCAACACGGGCGGTGCGGTGCAAAGTCCAAACTGAACGTTCCTTCGCGTCACACTGCATGGAGAAAGAGCTGCTTGTGAGACCGGAGGCTAAATATCTCACAGATCGTTTCCACATCTTTGGACGGCCTCCCACGTGGGCAAACTGGCCATTTTCTTTTCATAAGTTTGGGAATGTGTACTCGTAGAACAACAATTCATATCCGCCCACTCTTTGGGCTCATGGCCTGAAAAACTGAGGGCTCCATCGCTGGCATTGGTGATGCAATGGGCCAAATCAACAAATGTCGACACAAGAAATTCTCGTCGTATGTTGAAGGATCGGGAATTATAACCGTTTAAGGATGACCGCCAATTTTTTAGGTTCCAAAAGTGTGTAGATGTGTGTTATCTTTTGCGTTGAAAAAACTTGGAAATCCTCGTTCCATGTCGTAAATGTCAACAACTAAAGGAAGTTCCATTGGTGGAACAATTTTGGGTTAATTCTATTTCTTCCGAATGTTTAGCCTGTTCAATCATTCCACTAATACAACCGAAACAGATCGTTATCTCAATTATCTCCGCACCATTTGATCTAACGACAGTACAATGCTCTCTCGAAAATAAAGCAATCTAATAATTATTTGAAAAATTCCCAATCTATATCCATCAAACTACCAAAATAGCACGTTTTAAAATAGCATCATGATATGTGTTATAATTGATATGTTTGGATTAATTGCTTTCACAGGCTGAATTGCAAACATCAATGAAAATGTGTTATCACATAAACGTAACATTAACGCACGCATGTCAGAACAAAATACCAGCATTTACAAAGCGGTATCATCTTAACACATAACATTACAATTATGTTCGAGTGTCACACATCCGGTATTCATATATTTGCGATGAATTTCTTTAAGCCTTACAGACCACTTCAGTAATCGAGCACATCTGTAAGTGTAACGAATACATTTGTCATGTTCATAATTTTCTTACAGGTTATCTGACATTCAGACAACGTTTTGACAATTATTAATGGAATGATTTTTATTATAAATCTTATATAAACACTGAAGCATATCACCATTTAAGACTTATCATTTGTTGATTCATCATCACCCATATATTTCTCAATCAAACTTTTAGTAGAAGAACTGAAGAAACACGCTTAATTTTTATGTGATTGCACACAAGCGTCAGTTGATTCGACAAGTATTATTACTGTGGAGAAACCACACCGAAATCAAAAGAGATATAACTCCAAACTCAGATGAAACTTCAATTTCTACTGCATACACACATCCGTCAGATGCAATTGTTTCTTGCAACTCATGAAAAGTTCTCACATACACTCTCATCAAAAATGTGTGACTATTACAAAGATTTTTATTATTTTTCTATGGGTTTATTCTTGTCAGTGTGGTACTTCCACGTAGAAATTAAAGTCTTCTCGGAAAGAAATCAGAGAACCGAAAAAGCAGCTCTGAAAAGAGTGATATGTCACTTCTGACTGTCTGCCCTATCACGTTTAGCGATGCATGAAGTTGAAGTTGCTGATCTTGCCGGTCTTGCCCGTGATTCGCTTCTCTCCGGCCGTGTGTTCGACGTGCTCCCTTATCTGATCCACTGCAACTGGCCCGACGCAAATTAGGGGGTCTTTGAAGTAAGAACACACCTGGAAGAAAATATTTCAACAGGGTGTATTAGATATGAAATTAAAATATCCGAAATTTGTGTCAATAATGAAATGTGAGTGTTTCAGTGAAAGAATAAAAACCGGTACGCCGTCATTATACCTGTTATTAAAGCGGAACGTTGTCATTAGACCGAACACTGTCATTAAAAGAACGCTTTCATCAAAAAAGAAATCAGTCATTTTAAAGGAACGCTGTCATTATGAAACCGAACACCGAACGATGTCATCAAAACTGAACGCTATCATTAAGACCGAATTCTTGTTTTTAAAGACGAACTCTGTCAGCCGAACGCTGTCAATGATGTCAATGAAGACGAACTTTGTCATGAAATTAAGCCGAACGCTGTCATTGGTGACATTGAAATCGAACGCTGTCACTAAAACCGGACGGTGTTACTAAAACGGTACGTTGTCGTAAAAACCAAGCTCTGTCATGAACAAAAGAAGTTGTAACTAAAACCGAAGCTATGGCACCTAACTAATCAGTAACCCATGCAACACGCATTTTGATGCAATACACTCCTTATCAAAAGTCTTCTAACATAGGACTTAATTATTAACTTAGGCGCTATTTAGAATCAATGGCAGCATGCGCCGCAAAACATCATGACACTCGTGTGATGCGTGAAGTTGCACCAAGCCCTGTTGAAATCAGATGGCCCCTGAAAACAAGTCCTTTAAAATATCGCCAATGTTCGAGGACTTTTGATCGCTCCGAAACAATTGCCGATGCGATTGTTTACCAGAGGTGCCATTTCTCATATGTACCCCAAACTAATGAGTAACATATGCAACACGAATTTTAACTCACCCACCAATTGCAGCGCTGCTTGTTTGCCAGGGCACACATCTCGTGAGTCCCTTTCTTATTGGTGACCACGCATTTTTATGCACACACCAATTGCAGCGCCGATTGTTTGCCAGGGGCACATTTCTCGTGAGTGTCTAGCTTATCGGCGACCACGCATTTTTATGCACACACCAATTGCAGCGCCGATTGCTTGCCAGGGGCACATTTCTCGTGAGTGTCTAACTTATCGGCGACCACGCATTTTTATGCACACACCAATTGCAGCGCCGATTGTTTGCCAGGGGCACATTTCTCGTGAGTGTCTAACTTATCGGCGACCACGCATTTTTATGCACACACCAATTGCAGCGCCGATTGTTTGCCAGGGGCACATTTCTCGTGAGTGTCCAACTTATCGGTGACCAAGCATTTTTATGCACACACCAATTGCAGCGCCGATTGTTTGCCAGGGGCACATTTCTCGTGAGTCTCTTTCTTTTCGGTGACCAAGCAATTTTTGAACGCACCAATTGCAGCGCCGATTGTTTGCCAGGGGCACATTTCTCGTGAATCTCTTTCTTTTCGGTGACCAAGCAATTTTTGCATCGCACCAATTGCAGCGCCGATTGTTTGCCAGGGGCACATTTCTCGTGAGTGTCCAACTTATCGGTGACCAAGCATTTTTATGCACACACTAATTGCAGCGCCGATTGTTTGCCAGGGGCACATTTCTCGTGAGTGTCAAACTTATCGGCGACCACGCATTTTTATGCACACACCAATTGCAGCGCCGATTGTTTGCCAGGGGCACATTTCTCGTGAGTGTCCAACTTATCGGTGACCAAGCATTTTTATGCACACACCAATTGCAGCGCCGATTGTTTGCCAGGGGCACATTTCACGTGAGTGTCCAACTTATCGGCGACCACGCATTTTTATGCACATAACAATTGCAGCGCCGATTGTTTGCCAGGGGCACATTTCTCGTGAGTGTCCAACTTATCGGCGACCACGCATTTTTATGCACACAACAATTGCAGCGCCGATTGTTTGCCAGGGGCACATTTCTCGTGAGTGTCCAACTTATCGGCGACCACGCATTTTTATGCACACAACAATTGCAGCGCCGATCGTTTGCCAGGGGCACATTTCACGTGAGTGTCAAACTTATCGGCGACCACGCATTTTTATGCACACACCAATTGCCAGCGCCGATTGTTTGCCAGGGGCTCATTTCTCGTGAGTCTCTTACTTAGCGGTGACCAAGCATTTTTATGCACACACCAATTGCAGCGCCGATTGTTTGCCAGGGGCACATTTCTCGTGAGTGTCTAACTTATCGGCGACCAAGCATTTTTTGCACACACCAACTGCAGCGCCGATTGCTCGCCAGGGGTACCATTTCTCGTGTCTCCCTCACTTGTCGGTGACATATGCAACACGAGTTTTTGCGCACCTACCAATTGAAGCGCTGATTGTTTGCCAGGGGCACATATCTCGTGAGTCCCTTCCTTATTGGTGACCAAGCATTTTTATGCACACACCAATTGCAGCGCAGATTGTTTGCCAGGGGCACCATTTCGCTGTGTCCCTGACCACAGCCGTGTATAGACACAGTCGCGACAATTGCCGCGCATGGCGCCATGTTTGTTCATACGAATAGCATTGTTGCTTTGTGGGCGCCGTGAATGCGATTCCAAAAGGTTGCTCACATTTTTCTCGCTGTGAGGAAACTGCCGAACCGATTTTCCTGATTTTGGTGTCATTTTAAACAGAAAAGGTGGCGCTCAAAATGTGTGGATGATACATGGCCTTCTGACTCCAATTAACCATGATAATGCGATGAAGAGGCAACTGTTCTTTTGGTGCTTTATTTGCTGTGCATTAAAAGCAAATATGAAAAAAGTAAAACGCTTGGCCCAGCTCTAAATTTGTTCGGATGGCACGGCGTATGAGAAGCCTGAACGGAATTTTTGCTAAATTCATTTTTGGAAGAATTCTTGCCAATTTCACAGCAGGCTTTTTATCTGTGCCTAATTCTTTCGTCGTTTGGCGAAATCACGCATCGCCTGGCTTCGACTTGCCAAGGACTCACGCTCTTGTTTCTTGGCATTTGCTAGTTTTTCATTCAAGTTTACAGTCAATATAATCAATCTGATATGAATACACTTTGAAACAATCAAATAGGCAATATTATGGCACTGTGGAAACAACAGACTACAATTATCAAGTACCATTTTAACAAGCATGGATTTCACTTGAGGTGGTGCAAAAAATCGTTCCTCATGCTGAGTAAATGTATCAAGAGTAAATTTTACAAGTTGATATACCTTATCTCATATCTGTACAAAAGGTCAGAGAATTGTCTCTAAAACATCGCAACTCAACCAGATGTGACAATTCCGTGGCCGGGTTTTGGCACCTCACTGCGTTCAAACAATCGGTACAATTTATTTTGTGCCTCTTAATAACTTTAAAAACTATCATGCCCGCAAAAGCATACTGGGCACACTCCGACAAGCCATTCGTTTTGTTTACACTCAAATTCAAAGGAACATCACACAGTTCCCTATAAGAGTTCTCCAAGTTACTGTCAACCAAGTTGGTGTTGACAGTGATGTCAACCAGTCGGTGTTCAATGGCCTTTTGCCATCGGCTCGATTTCTTTCGAATTGATCATCCTCAAAGTGGGCCTGCAATGAAAGATGTCGGTCCTTTTGCAAAACAAATTTTGGCCCATTGGCAGTTTGGTGACATTGTTTCAAATTCGATGCAAAAATTCTTGTCTCTAAACTTCGTCTCCCAGGAACGCGACATTTTGCTGTTCACAATCGTTTCCCTGTCCACTTTGCTTCGTTTGTTCCCTGACCAATAAAAAATCCACCGAGAGTTTTCACAAAAACCAACAAAATTGGTTTTTGGTGACCGCGATTTTTGTGTTGATTTTCCTTCGAAAAAGGAGACTTCGCCGATCTGCACACATTGGGGATATGTGCCCATTCGCACAGCAATAGGCAGCTAGGGACCGCGGCCACGTTTTGATATCCAATTTTTTATGGGGCCGATGGTTGTGTCATGGTTTCCGATGGTTGAAAATTTCGGGCTCAAAATCGGTCTCATCTACGTGTCGAAATTTGTGAATCTCCCGTTTGGAATCTTTGGCACCCTTCAGCTCTGCGCATCTCAACCTTTTTGGTTCCACTTTGCTCTTTTTGCACGGGGCACGGCCTTGACAGACGCAAACTTCACGCCAAAATTCTTCGAACATGGGTGTTCATTTCAAGCTCAGGCGTCATTAAGAATCGATGGTACCGTGCGCCTGAAAACGTATCAATTTCGCGTGAAAAAGCAGCAAGCCCTGTTGATATCAGATGCCCTCTCTGTGTTTGCCAGACCAAACCTGTCAGCAACCTTGTCCTACGTTCGAAGAATTTTGGTGAAACAATTGTATCATTAATTGAAGAGCAACATCATGTTCAGGTGATAACCGATTTCAAATCAATTTCCCGAAAATCAAGAATTCAAAATGTCTTATTGTGCCAATTATCCACCAAACAATGTGGACAGATTTCTCTTGCTGCAGTCTTCATTTTCGCGGCCATTTTTCGGGAACAGGAAGGTTCTCTTCCTGACTTTGCGTTGACACCTTTACCAAACAAATAGGACCCTGTGTGCTGATCGCAATTGCGGCCCACCGAATTCGGTGCGCACATAAACAGCTAAACATAATCTAACTTGCCTATTCTAACCTAACCTATAACCTGACCAAACCAAACTTCACCGTTTGAGGGTAGGTTTATTCGGCCGTTCATGGACCCGCCAAATCTGGTGGGCCGCATATTCTCGATTACCCGAAATTCAAGGTCCATGTTTGGACAGGCCGGTCGATTTTACAGATCGCCTGGCTCAAAAACATATTTTACACAGGTGCGATGTGTCCTGCGAAAATGAGGCTTTTTAAATAACTTCAAATCTTGCAAAAATGATAAAGAAACAACAAGCAAACCTCGCACAATTTGGATGCGTCTGTCGGCTTCCATTTGTCCCGCTTAACTTTTGCTGCCCATATCTTCCGCCTCTCTTCATTTCTGGGAAAAGCGAACACTCGAAATCCCTTTTTAAAACTATTTGAGCAATTAACAGCACAGCAACCGGACATTTTGCGTTGATTGAAGAACAACTGAGTGAAAAGGACCGAACCAGCAACAAAAACAACCTCGGATGCAGCCACAGTGAGCTCTGACGAGGCACTGAGCACTGAGCAGCGAGCTCACAGTGCGAGCGCCGCGATGTTGCTCTGCAGAAGCAGAGCAGAGGATTCGGAGAGAATGAACAAACATGGCGCCTCTTGAGATGCTGCCGTCTGAACAGCATTCTCCTCTGTTGACGAGACTGTATCTATAGAGGACTGTGTCCCTGACCATTCGGTAACGTATTGCAATACGCTTTTAATGCAAAATACCAATTGCAACGTTGACTCTTTGCCAGTGGCGCCATTTCTCATGCCCACCCCAAATCAGTGATATATGAAACACGCATTTTTATATTGAACCAATTGCAGCGCAGATTATTTGCTTGGGGCTGCACACGTGTGTGCCCAGTCAATCAGCAGCACTTGCAACACGCATTTTGGGACATCATTTTTCAAGAGTGCCCCAAATTAATCCGCAGCACAGGTGCACAACCCGAATTTTTTTAATTGCAGCAACTAGAGTTCCGTTTGTTCAAATCGTGCATATTTCGATATTTTTGTTAGTTATTCAATACTGCACACAAAGGAAATGGAAGGCCCGAAGTACTTCCTCTCAAGTACGCCCCGAATGAATACGCGGCGTACCCACTGCCGTTTATAACATGTGTCCGAGCCGAGAGTAAAAATTATGTAGCACTGAAAGTGACGCTCAGGTTTGTAAATGTTGGAGATCCTTTGCGTGTAGCACCTGAGCAGTTTTAAACCTGGCAAATTCCAACTTCTGTTTATACACAGCCATTCGAAATGCTCTGGCCATAGGAGATTTTTGTCAGACTTTTTAAGCACGGGGCAATGTTATTCCCCATCTAGTAAGCGCTGTTAAATGCATTCCTTCGTGTAATGTGTTTTGCGGCGCATGTGAAATGGGGAATTACATTGCCCCGTGCTTTCAAAAGTCTAAAAGCCTCTCCTATGAACCGGCTATTGTGAATGGCTCCGTACATATAACTCAAAATATGATATGGGTCAAATATAGGATGGTTTCGGATACGTAAATTACTTAAATAGATCAGGAAGACGTAGGAAAATGCTGCGTTGGGACCATAGCTTGTGTGCAACAGATCGGCGCCATCAAAGCACAAAAATTCTGCAGCTAAATTCGCAACACTCGTCCTCCCTAAATTAAACTGCGAAACTCGTCTCTCAAAACATTATGACCTGCAGCGCGCAACAAAGTTTGAAGTTCATTGAACCATGCCTATTCTGAACTATACCAGATTGCTATTCCAGTGTTCCACTCAACGAAAATGCAAATGAAACGTGAAGCTTTTTGGAGCTCCATTACACATAAGTCAGGTTGCATGGGTGCAATGCTAATTAGACGGAGTTAAAAAAGTACAGGGCGTTTCTATTAAATGTACATTGTTTATGACGCAATGTGTGTTTCTGTGGGGTGATGGACGTCTATGAGCAGTCCCCCTTCCCCCGCGCTAGGGTTTAGGGTATCCGGGGAGCGCGCCCGGCCGCTTGAACTCCCGCCCTCGTGCACCACCCACGCGTACCAAACGCCGCAAGGCCGTTGCCAATGCTTGAAGAAATAGGTATGACCGATCCCTGTACATAAGTCGCATGGAGCCGTGAGGCGCCGTCGGACAAAGGGATTAGCGCTTCAGTACAGGGTGCTTCAAACATTTTGCGTTTGGATTTCGAACAATATGTTTGTTCGTCACCTTTACATCTCGACTCAATGCCAAAATGTAAAGGTGCAGCCCATTTCCACACCACGTATTGACGTAGGGCTGGTGGCGCATTTTTTTTATCGTGGTATCCCCAATAGGTATAGTCCACGTCCCGACGTACAATAAAGCTTGTACGCCGGAAAAATATTTTGCGTTGTTCAGCATCTGCTCCCCTTGCAGCCCCGTCGTCTCCATGGTCTCGAGATCTTACCCTGGGGAAACTAAAACATATCGAGCTCAGCTCTCACAGTGAAATACTTCATCTCGATTGCAATTAAAATTGATGGGCAAGACCAGCGACCTGAGGGCACAACGCTCGACGACTTTATTTTTTTTTTTTGTATTTTTATTTTTTAATTTTTTATTGGATTTTTTGTTTTTTGCCAAAAAAGAAAAGAAAAAGAAAATGCCACAATTTTATCCACACTCCCAGATACCTACAAAAACTCACAAACTCAAAAACCACAACAATGAAACACATGTTTGGAACGACGATCATTACAGTTCGAGCGTTGCTCTCCAGAGCAGGATCCCAGCATCAGTTGGATCTGAAGCTCTATACCATCGAAAAGACCAAAAGGTCTGTTCGCAACAGTCGAGACAATGCATTGCAACTCTCTGTGGGAGATATTCTAGGATAGCCGTGGATGCGAATAAAGAAAACGAAAGTTTCCAAGATCCGCCCGACCCATGTCGGTACGAGTCCGGAATGCGTATCCGCATGTGTCCATCATTTTTGTGGAATACATATTCAAAATTCCAGCGATCAGAGATCGCTCTATGGTAATTGTTCGGCGTGCACGCAGGTATAATGTGACCGTGAATACACCCATAAGGTGCGGCGCAGTATAGCCACGGTTCATGGTCCACACTGTCCGAGCTCCACGGTCACCACTCCCCTATGTGAATACGCCAATTACGTGGCGCTCTGCACGTCACACATGACTGGGTTCTTCAGGGGAATTACTGCGTGCACGCTTTGAAGCGCAAATAAATTTCGCTTCATTTCAATTCATTTTAAGCCTTCAAGGCATATGACTCATTGGTCATCTCTCTGTATCCACATATATGCGGAATACGCCTCGGATACAATCAAATAAAACATCCAACGGCTTGGGGAAATGGAGAAAGTTGCAAGCAAGTCTTTTACTCGCAACAGCATCTTTGAAATGAGCTCGACAGCTCGGCATCGGCCGAGCAAGTTGCGAGTAGACTGTATGCGTTAAAAACACAATAGTGTTTTTCCAAGTTCATCTGATCAAAAAATATTCTCAAGATATCCTTCATGTACCCCCACTCGTTTATGAATACGAGCACTCTGCTCGCCGTTCCAAACGTGCGGTGCAACCCGCACTTGTAATTTTTCAGCTTGCCGCAAAACGTCATCACAGCGTGTGCCATGTTGTCGAAAGATTGCTTCTCTGCAATCAACAATTTGACATGGTCGTCTATGTACTTCATGTATCTTCCAAGTACATTGACCATTTCGGACTCCAGAAAGAAAATCCCCTTGTCTGTGTAAAATCCATTCTTGCTCTCCCAAATGTACATCCCAGGTCCTCTCTCGTAATTAAATGAAAATTCAAAAACAAAGTCGCGGTGCCCATCGGTCTTTTCAACAGAACCTTCAAATTTCTCACCAATCAACTTTACTGCCTCTGGCAAAAATTCCCTGATCACTTTGTATCCCTCGTGATCCAAAATCAAAATCGATGTTTCCGCAAACTTGCGGTTGCATGTCTCGTAAGGGTCTTCATCCACCTGCTCTGCAACAAACATAATATGAGGCTGGAAGTCAAGTTCGGTCTTTGAACCGTTTTTGGCCGTGACTGCAACAGTCACTCCAGACCCCAAATCCCAAAACTTTCTCACAGGCAAGTTCCTGCGAAATGCCTTCCTCTTGGGTCCCACATTCACCTCTTGCTTTCCACTCGTGCTTGGCTGTGGCTCGATAACCCCATTCCCTGGCTCGTGCACTTGCACTCTGGAGAAGCTATGCTTCGATGTTTCAAAACCATCCGAGCTGTCGCTATCGGAATGTTCCCCAGCCACAATCCTCAACTTGGGTGTTGGAGCCATTCTCCCAAAATCAAACTTTAAATCAGGATGCTGAACAATGCAAAATATATTCCGTCAAATGGAAGCAAAAGCTTCAATAAACCTTTGCAAAGGGTTTCTCTTGAAATGAGGCCGATTATTAAACGGCTCGAAGCAAATGCTTCACAAAAATCTCTTAACAAAAAAACTAAAGAGGCCACCAAACTATTCTACACTGAATATCTGAACGAATCACTAATCACAAAACCCGGAATCACTAATCGCAGACAGAGAGTGAGGAGCTCCACAAAACACGTCCGCACGGCACGAGAGCTGAATCACGACTGAGCAATTTTGCTCGCACACAGCGCCCACTTCACCTCGGTCTTACATTGAGCAAGAAAAGAGCCAAAGGAAACAAAAAATATGGGAGAATACAAATGTACAGGGCATTACAGAATATTTAACCGATATAAAAAAATTATTGTTCCATAGATACAGATACTGAAAATCCAGAAAGCAACCAGTTGACATTAACAGAGCGAGCTTCGCTCTCAGTGAAGCGATTCGTTTTGGCATTTCGATGCAGCGCAATCGATTTTCAAATGAGGAACTTCTGTATGTACAAAACAATTGCAAGTTGGCGTGATTATGTCCGCTGCTTTAGGACAACCGACCGAATCCAAATCTGTGACTGTGACACCAGGCAACATGGCCGCTAAAAATTTACATTTTTCTGTGCCCTTGGCAAACACGACGGGCTTCTCGTTGGTCATTGCTAATGTAGCCTTGCGCAAAATGGCCGTCAAATTAAAATATGGAACATGGCCGTCGCGCCAGTCCATGCCGGCTTGTGAGCACTTAACCACCTATTCTCCCTCCTATTTCCTAGCGCTCCTTAAATGTCAATGCTGTCATCGCGCAGGTGACCAGTCTTCGTTCTGCTGCCGACGTGAACGGATCTCTCTCGAAGTTACTTCGTTCCTCGTTCTCAGAGTGCGCGTGGCGTTCGACACAAAGTGTGATTGGGTGAATTTTGACTGCAGGATCCGGTTTAACGTTGTGTGTAGACAGGAGTGTCTGAAGGGCAGGAACGGAGAGTGGGTGGTCAAGGAGTTGGCCGTAGCAAGAACAACGGTCCAGCTCGCTCTTAGCGCATGCGTTAACGCCAATTTCAAACGTGGCATTTTCAGGCTCCTTACGCGTGGAAGCAGTTGCCTGGGAACATCAAGGGGAGAATAGGTGGTTAAGTGCTCACAAGCACGGCATGGACTGGCGCGACGGCCATGTTCCATATTTTAATTTGACGGCCATTTTGCGCAAGGCTACATTAGCAATGACCAACGAGGCCCGTCGTGTTTGCCAAGGGCACAGAAAATGTAAATTTTTAGCGGCCATGTTGCCTGGTGTCATAGTCACCGATTTGGAATCGGTTGGGTGTCCTAAAGTAGAGGACATAATTTTCCATCGTGCAATTGTTTTGTACATACAGAAGTTCCTCATTTGAAAATCGATTGCGCTGCATCGAAAGACCTTAAAATCGCTTCACTGAGAGCGAAGCTCGCTCTGTTAATGTCAACTGGATGCTTTCTGGATTTTCAGTATCTGTATCTATGGAACAATAATTTTTTATATCGGTTAAATATTCTGTAATGCCCTGTACATTTGTATTCTCCCATATTTTTTGTTTCCTTTGGCTCTTTTCTTGCTCAATGTAAGACCGAGGTGAAGTGGGCGCTGTGTGCGAGCAAAATTGCTCAGTCGTGATTCAGCTCTCGTGCCGTGCGGACGTGTTTTGTGGAGCTCCTCACTCTCTGTCTGCGATTAGTGATTCCGGGTTTTGTGATTAGTGATTCGTTCAGATATTCAGTGTAGAATAGTTTGTGGCCTCTTTAGTTTTTTGTTAAGAGATTTTTGTGAAGCATTTGCTTCGAGCCGTTTAATAATCGGCCTCATTTCAAGAGAAACCCTTTGCAAAGGTTTATTGAAGCTTTTGCTTCCATTTGACGGAATATATTTTGCATTGTTCAGCATCCTGATTTAAAGTTTGATTTTGGGAGAATGGCTCCAACACCCAAGTTGAGGATTGTGGCTGGGGAACATTCCGATAGCGACAGCTCGGATGGTTTTGAAACATCGAAGCATAGCTTCTCCAGAGTGCAAGTGCACGAGCCAGGGAATGGGGTTATCGAGCCACAGCCAAGCACGAGTGGAAAGCAAGAGGTGAATGTGGGACCCAAAGGAAGGCATTTCGCAGGAACTTGCCTGTGAGAAAGTTTTGGGATTTGGGGTCTGGAGTGACTGTTGCAGTCACGGCCAAAAACGGTTCAAAGACCGAACTTGACTTCCAGCCTCATATTATTTTGTTGCAGAGCAGGGTGGATGAAGACCCTTACGAGACATGCAACCGCAAGTTTGCGGAAACATCGATTTTGATTTTGGATCACGAGGGATACAAAGTGATCAGGGAATTTTTGCCAGAGGCAGTAAAGTTGATTGGTGAGAAATTTGAAGGTTCTGTTGAAAAGACCGATGGGCACCGCGACTTTGTTTTTGAATTTTCATTTAATTACGAGAGAGGACCTGGGATGTACATTTGGGAGAGCAAGAATGGATTTTACACAGACAAGGGGATTTTCTTTCTGGAGTCCGAAATGGTCAATGTACTTGGAAGATACATGAAGTACATAGATGACCATGTCAAATTGTTGATTGCAGAGAAGCAATCTTTTGACAACATGGCACACGCTGTGATGACATTTTGCGCCAAGCTGAAAAATTACAAGTGCGGGTTGCACCGCACGTTTGGAACGGCGAGCAGAGTGCTCGTATTCATAAACGAGTGGGGGTACATGAAGGATATCTTGAATATTTTTTGATCAGATGAACTTGGAAAAAACACTATTGTGTTTTTAACGCATACAGTCTACTCGCAACTTGCTCGGCCGATGCCGAGCTCATTTCAAAGATGCTCTGCGAGTAAAAGACTTGCTTGCAACTTTCTCCATTTCCCCAAGCCGTTGGATGTTTTTATTTGATTGTATCCGAGGCGTATTCCGCATATATGTGGATACATGAGATGACCAATGAGTCATATGCCTTGAAGGCTTAAAATGAATGAAATGAAATGAAGCGAAATTTAATTGCGCTTCAAAGCGTGCACGCAGTAGTAATTCCCCTGAAGAACCCAGTCATGTGTGACGTGCAGAGCGCCACGTAATTGGCGTATTCACATAGGGGAGTGGTGACCGTGGAGCTCGGACAGTGTGGACCATGAACCGTGGCTATACTGCGCCGCACCTTATGGGTGTATTCACGGTCACATTATACCTGCGTGCACGCCGAGCAATTACCATAGAGCGATCTCTGATCGCTGGAATTTTGAATTTGTATTCCACAAAAATGATGGACAACATGCGGATACGCATTCCGGACTCGTACCGACGTGGGTCGGGCGGGTCTTGGAAACTTTCGTTTTCTTTATTCGCATCCACGGCTATCCTAGAACACCTCACACAGAGAGTTGCAATGCATTGTCTCGACTGTTGCGAACAGACCCTTTGGTCTTTTCGATGGTATAGGGCTTAAGATCCAACTGATGCTGGGATCCTGCTCTGGAGAGCAACGCTCGAACTGTAATGATCGTCGTTCCAAACGTGTATTTCATTGATTGTGTGGATTTTGAGTTTGCGAGTTTTGTGGATATCGGGTAGTGTGGATAAAATTGTGGCATTTTCTTTTTCTTTTCTTTTGGGCAAAAAATAAAAAAAATCCAATAAAAATTAAAAAAAAAAAAAATACAAAAAAAAAAATCAAGTCGTCGAGCGTTGTGCCCTCAGGTCGCTGGTCTTGCCCATCAATTTTAATTGCAATCGAGATGAAGTATTTCACTGTGAGAGCTGAGCTCGATATGTTTTAGTTTCCCCAGGGTAAGATCTCGAGACCATGGAGACGACGGGGCTGCAAGGGGAGCAGATGCTGAACAACGCAAAATATTTTCCGGCGTACAAGCTTTATTGTACGTCGGGACGTGGACTATACCTATTGGGGATACCACGATAAAAAAAAGTGCGCCACCAGCCCTACGTCAATACGTGGTGTGGAAATGGGCTGCATCTTTACATTTTGGCAATGAGTCGAGATGTAAAGGTGACGAACAAGTATATTGTTCGAAATCCAAAAGATTATATGAAAACTTTTAGTCACACCCTGTACTGTTGAAACACTAATCCCTTTGTCGCCGGCTGAAGGATTGTCCGGAACGCCCGATGATCGCGTTGATTGCGCAATTGACAAGAGCTCACATTGTTTCACACAGCTTTGGCGCTGAAGGGCGGGGGTTCCTGCGGCCGGGCACGCTCCCCGGATACCCGAAACCCCACGCGGGGAAGGGGGACTGCTCATGGACGTCCATCACCCCACAGGAACACGCATTGCGTCATAAACAACGTACATTTAATAGAAACGCCCTGTACTTTTTTAGCTCCATCTAATTAGCATTGCTTGCCAGACGCGGGGTCACATTTTTGTTTCGAAATTTATTTATTTATTTATTTTATTTATTTATTTGCACAAAACATCTACAAAAAGATTTGGTAGATGGATGAGTGGTACAGTGCATGGCACAAAGTCAAGATTTAAATGTCAAATAGGTACTCAAAAACAAAAATTAAAACACAATAAAGTAAATTAAAATTAAAATGGAATACAACGCACATTGCAAGCATTGAATAGCTCTAAACAAAAGAAAGGTTCAAGTACGTGGATTAGCGCGAGCTAACTGATTTTGGGCCAATCTGATTGCGGGAGAATCATGGGAGAGAGAATTCCAGTCCCTCACAGTTCTCGGAAAAAACGAATTGTAGTGAACGTTTAATTTAATTAGTGGGGCAACAAAATGAAGCCCATTGTCGGTTCTTCGTTGAGGTTGTCGCATCACGAACTCGGGAGGAATTTTAATTTTAAGTTTAGCACATACAATTTTGGCGAAGAATTTCCTGCGTTTGTCGATTCTACGCTGTGCAAGAGATGGCAGTCCTAACTGCTGAATTAAGAGCGAAACACTTGATGAATGTGAAAAATCGTTTGTAATAAAACGTGCAGCCCTTCTTTGAGCTCTCTCAAGTGCGTCAATATGACAACAAAGATAAGGATCCCACACAACACTTGCGTACTCGAGAATCGGCAGGACTAGCGAGGTATATGCTTTTAACTTAGCTTCCTTTGATGCCAGAGACATGTTGCGTTGAAGTAAGCCTAAGACCTTTCGAGCTTTGGAAACAGAGTAACTGACATGATCATCCCATCGCAAATTCTCTTGTAAAATCACACCTAAATATTTGAATGCAGGGCCGTAGCCAGCCGGGGGCCCAG
>JASGXE010005731.1:0-23185 GCA_030068105.1 Sinentomon sp. SZTP_YWyxl | reverse complement strand
AAGTGAAAACAATATCAAGGCGAATTCCCACAAACTGGAAAAAAGTAGGTACCTAAAACGGCCAACGGTCTCTATGTCCAGGAGCTCTGCATTTTCTTCGCCATCGTTTGTTTTTGTCCATCTTTCTCACCATCACATCACAGCTGGTGGATGTCAGGCAGAGCCCAGGGCAAACCAACCCTTTCTTTCCCCGGCTCAACATTTTCCGTCTTGGACGCAGACGTCAACTCCTGACCAATTTATTCACTTGCGTTCTGCCTTGCGGGAAAGATGATCGGTATTGCAGTAGGTTCGTTGAGTTAGAGGCCTAACCCGCGGCCTGCTCGCCAGCACATGTTGTTGACCCCTCACCCAGCGACCAAACGTTAAGCTTGCACACCCATGCTGAGTTTTGCACTATACTTGCAACTATTACCCCCATACCCAAGAAAGGTGGCATTTTGAATAAGCCTGAGGGATATCGACCTATCGCCATGGACAAATGAAAGGGAGTTAAGTGTTAGAAACTTTAATTTCTACTCCTTCAATTGCCATTTAAAACCCATTGTTGTTCAACAAAATTTTTAATTTCTCTGCTTTCACTTAGCTCCCTTTAATTTGTCCAAGGCGCTATATTGCTCATATGTATTTGTTCCAAACTCTTTGAAAAGATAATATGCTCTTGTATCATTTCACTTCTTGATAGATCCAAGTTTTTCCACCCAAATCAGTTTGGCTTTCGCGCGAAAAGGTCATGCGAGGGTCAGTTGGTACTTTTTACAGACGACATTGCCAGATCACTTGATAAAAACGTTCCCGTTCATGCAATATTCCTGCGGACATGACCAAAGCCTTTGATTTGGTTCCTCACAGCAAGCTTATTTTGAGGCTGAAACAAGTTGGCATCCCACTCCAGTTAATCCAAATAATATTTTCCTTTCTGTCTGGCAGGACGCAAAAAGTATTGGTGGAAAATGTACTTTCAGAAGCGAGAAATGTCACCTCCGGGGTTCCTCAAGGGAGTGTTATTGGTCCTCTTTTGTTTTTGATATACATAAATAATATTTCTGATGGTGTGACATCAACTGTTCGCCTTTTTCCCGACGACATTGTTTTTTACCGACCAATTATGACCCAGGATGATTGCCAAACTCTTTCTGGCGAGTTAGAGATGATATCTGACGACTGTCTCATTCACTCAGAAATTGCCAGCTCTTTGGACTCTGACAGACTGCAAGCTGATTTGTTAGCAATTGAAGACTGGTGCGAGACCTCTTCCATGAAGCTGAACCCGACCAAATGTTCGCTTATACAGTTTTGCTGTAGTTCGATTAAAGTTAATCCTTCTGTGTATGTTCTGTGTGACCAACCATTATCCCCGCAACCCTTTTCAACATACCTGGGAGTTATTTTTGATCGCAAACTCGATTGGTCTAGACAAATTGCAGCAGTAACCAAAAAAGCAAATAGTGCTCTGTATTTCATTAAAAGGAACTTTAGGAAGTGCCCCGCTAAAATACGTGGAATTGCCTATCTTGCCTTAGTTAGGCCTATTTTGGAGTATGCATCGACGTCCTGGGGACCCCATTTAGTTCTCAAATCTGCGTCGTTGGAACGCATCCAGCGCCGTGCCGCTCGCTTTGTTGTTGGAGACTATCGAAGGAAAAGCAGCGTGTCCGCAATGATTTCTCAGCTTGGTTGGCCGACACTGGCTGCCAGGAGAAAATGTCACCGGCTCTTGTGCCTGTTTCGAGTGCTTTGCGCGACTGGGGGGGGGGGAACTGCTTGAGTTTATTCACTCTCCTCATTCTATGGCAGGCATGATCACCCTTTCAAGATAAGGCCTCTCTCCTTCAAAAAAATGTTGGGAAATTTTCCTTCCTTTCGCGTGCAATCGCTGACTGGAATGTACGCCTGCAACAGTTTCTCCCAGCCATTGAGCATACCAATTCTTAGGAGGAGATTTTCCTGCCTGCCCAGCTCAGAGAGTTCTGAACATGGGTGAGCTGAACGGCATCTTCCACTCATTTGCTCCTTAAGTCCATCTCCTCCATTGACTGATAATAATTTAAGTCGTTTTGATCAATTACCTAACTTTTCAATTTCCTTACCGTTTTCTCCCAGCTTCAGTTCTTTCTCCTTCCTTGTGAGTGTATGTGAAAATTTGTTGTATCTATCCTATGTGTATGATAATGGGGAAACCCACAAATACAATTCAATTCAATTCAATTCAATTCAATTCAATATCCGCTTGGTGTTCTGAATGGGGTATGCAGATAAACATCAACAAATCCAAAGTTGTCCATTTCGGGGAGAAAGGTGTTCCTGTCTTTCATTCATATAAAGTTGATGGCAAATCATTAGAAGTTGTGCCCATCTTCAAATACCTTGGTGTTTTGTTCAGCCATGACCTTTCATGGGGTTCGCACATCAATACTGTTGTTAGCAAGGCCACAGCCAAATTAGGCTATGTTCTCAGAAATTTAAAACAGGCATCGGTTGACAGAAAAAAGCACGCTTATCGTTCACTTGTCCTGCCTGTTCTTGAAATGGCTGTGCGGTCTGGAACCCGAGCAAAATGTGTGAAATTAACGCGCTTGAAAGCGTCCAGAGGAGGGCAGCCCGAGCAATCACCGGAAAATACGATAGGTTTCTGAGTGTAACCACAATTCTCAACGAGTTAAATCTACCCACCCTGCGGAGTCGGCGTCGTACTCATTGCCTAAATTCGATGAGAGATATTGTTGTGGGCAATACCGACCTTCCCCTTCCATCTGTGTATGGGATCAAAACAACGCAGAGGCGAACTGATAATGGAATGAGTCTGTATATGCCTATTTGCAGACGAAATATTTTGCAAAATTCCTTTTTTCCGCAGACAATAACATCTTGGAATAGTTTACCTGCCAATAATCCATTAATTGTGCAATCTGTTACCCATTTCAACCGCCCGCAATCATGTCCCTCATTTCACATTTGCAGTTTATGATGTTTTCTAATGTGACATTGGTTTTTAATCTGTATGTTGTTTGTTTTAGCGTGTTTTTGTTATGCTTTGACTATGCAGTATGCGTAAACTTGTTTGTTCTTTTTTAACTGTTCAATGATGCAGCACCAAAATCCTGTAGCTGCTTTTGCTCAATAATAATAATAATAGGTAATAATAATAATAAATAGTGTCATACTTTTGTGCTCCGTTTGTGTCGGTTCGTGCCGCAAAAACATTTTGTGTGCTTTCACAGTTCGCATTTCTCAAGGAAACAAATGGAAGTGCCGCTAACTTGACGTCTACCCATGGCACATCCCCCCCGCCCCAAATCAAAATTTTTATTGTTCTCACTCTCAGTCTTTGATCGCATCGGCTCAAGCATTGCTTGGTTGGCTTCAGGCTCAAAAACCCTGGGGCAAAGCAAAATTACTGCACATCAAAAAATTTGGGAAATGGAAGGCATTTTGATGAGTTCCTAAATTTTGAAGTCGTATTGCGCGAAAAAAAATAGAAAGCATGAGAAAATCAGTCAATGTTGTATGCATCTCGACCAGTCGCCAAAAAACACATCAAAAAACTGTCTCCAGCATCTTGAAATCTCGTGTCACAACAAGAAAGAACATCCATAAAAGTACAAATGTACATGACAGGAATACCGATTGACAATTGCGTATATCTATGCGTACCTACTTGAACACTTGTTCATTACCAGGGTTATTACGCATAATTGCTTATTTATTTTCTAATTATACGGCGAACTGCGCGCGGTGCGACTGAGCGAATGTGCGTGACTTCAATCCGAAGTCGCAGTGGAGGCACATTCGAATGATCAGCCAACTCGGAATGAATGAGTGAGGTGGCGTCAATTGAGCTTGCTCAATTCAGAAGTGCACGCCACTTGAGTTTTACCCAGACCATCAACTGGAACACTTGTTCAGAACGGGAAAGTTTTTTTTTCTCGATCGGCTGAAAAGAATAATTGGAGTCGATCAGAAGATCAAATCAAGTCAGTCAAGTGGGATTGCTTCAAATTTTAGTGCACCAAGTCTGTTCAAACTCTATTAAGTTTGGACTCAAGGGCCATAAA
The DNA here is from genome assembly GCA_030068105.1 of Sinentomon sp. SZTP_YWyxl. Lineage (NCBI taxonomy): Eukaryota > Metazoa > Arthropoda > Protura > Sinentomata > Sinentomidae > Sinentomon > Sinentomon sp. SZTP_YWyxl. The sequence continues at coordinate 19,130 of JASGXE010005731.1, read as the reverse complement.
GGCTGATCAGGCTGCTGCGACATGTGCACAATGCGCATGGAGGCCCGTTTTCAAGTGGGAAAATGTCGACAGACTTCTTTCTTTCCAAGAAGGATAACGCTCCTGCTGATCACACAACGCAGTCATTTCTGAACCAAAGCCATCCCAATTTGATAAACAAAAATGGCATCTCTTCTGAGAAAAAAAGTATCCCAATTGCATAACAAAGGCCACAAAATTTTGCCGATGAAATTGTTCCATCCAATCTGCATGCAGAGATATTCGAGAGCTGCGGCGTCATTTTGGCACAAAATAAAAGAACTTGACAAGCCATGCTCGCTGGGTCTCATCGGTGGCTTTTGTGAACCGAGACCCTTCAATGTGGGCACTCATTGGGAAATGAGAAGGCAAAAGCACTGAAAAAGGTAGACTGTTGCTCAGCAAGGAAAGCAGCGTTGAGAAAAAGAAGAAATCGACAAGATCATGAAACGAAAGAGAGTTATTGAAAAGGGTCGCCAGATTTGAAATAATGAACAAAGTGAAATGCAGACCTGGAACTTCAATCAATCTGAAGATTTGTTTTCGTTCTCAACAAGTCTTGATTATACACTCGGAAGGACACAAACAAACGTCTCGAAATAATCTCCACTCAAAAACTTGAGAGGGTGGAACTTTCACATTGACAAAATAACCAACCTATCACGTGGTGTATCCAGAAGGTGGAAGGGCTTGCAATCTTGGCATATGTTAAATGCGGTTGCAATGAATATAAATGCCAAATAAAATCTGAAAGCTCGGTGATCCAGCATCAAATAAACAACTCGCAAACAGTTACATATGTAGAAATTGCACACATGCAGGCCACAAAAAATATGTTTTCTGGAGGAGTAATTTACCGAAATTTTGAGCACAACTATAGTTCTGAATGCACATAAAGCGATGATTGCAATCGCGGCGACAAGAAAAAAGACACCAGAGTTCCAACTTCCTTGTGACAATGCGCAAGCTGCCAGAACGCATTCAGAACTGCAAGCTGCTGAGAAATTCCTCCCCATTTTCATATGGTTTTGTGATAAAATGCATATTTCTGTTTTTCCTGTCACTCATTGTTACTGAGGTTTTAATTTGGTTACTCAGGCTGACTCAGGTGTTACTTAGGTTTAAGTGAGAGCCACATCTGGCGCTGATGGTGGGCCATAAGTCCCACCCCTTTTAAATGGTTTTGTGACTTAATGCAGATTGTTTGCTTTTTTTGCCTGATGCCCATCGGTGCTATTTGGTTACTTTGGTTGACTCACCAAAAGTGTCACTTCAGTTTAAGCGAAACATGGCTAGTGTGATCAAAGTCCTCCTTTTTTATTCAGGAAAAACTAATTCTGTGAGTACAAGGCAGAATGAGATAAGTCATTTTCTTAGGTTTTGGGAAAATGGCTTTTTTGTTGTTTTTTTTTTTTTTTAGTTTTCTGGATAAATTCAAATTTGTTGACAGTGGATGTCAAACTGCACTTCTCCTTGGAGGAACGTACGAATTTTTCATCCTCCTCGCTAGATTTTTGCCAGCTCTGTGCCCATTTTCATGACTTATCCCAATTTATTTTGTTGGAAATTATAAAACTTTAATGCTGTGGTGATTTTTAAGAAAGGGACATAACGACTTGTCTCAATTTGTGTTGCCATAACAATCTTGTCAAGTTAAAAGGGGACTAGTATGACGACTTATCCCATGGGGGTTACTTATCCCATGGGGGTCATTCGGGCTTTCTGTTTTAAAATGCATGCTGGATGTGGGCTTTTTTAATGTGCCCTTCATCAGATCACAAATTTATGAATTTCGTTTGCTTCCTGGAGGGTTTTTCCTGGAAGGCCTGGTTTTTGTGCTGTGAAATCTGCAAACGTTGATTGCCTTTAGTGTGCCCCCACCTCTCGCTGTGCAGTTCGATAACAATGTCAAAAAAGCAACCAGAAACACGTGGACATGTTGCAGTAGCCCATCTCTTAACATCATCAGGGCTATTGATTTTAAAAAACATGTTGGATGCGGGTGTTTTCTCTCCCTCCCCCTCCCCCTCCCCAATACTGTCACCATGCACATTTCCATATGGTATCTGGGAAGACGATGCAAAAAATCGACGGAAAACTCTCATTGTACGTATTCTCTCTCGTTCTCCGAAACTGACTCGGGAGAACTTCTCGGGACTCATGATGGCAAAATGGCAAACGATGATCTGCAACAATCGATGATGACATGCATGTTGACACTTTTCAACCACGTGCGACCTCAAAAAACTTTTGATTCTCTTCCGAATTTTTTCGGAATTGTTCCAAAAAATTCGATTCCATTGGACATGAGGACGTCTGTGACAGGCCTTTACTTGCGATCCAAGTTTACACACAGCGCCATGAAATGTGTCTATCATCACACGTGCCCCCTGTACGCATGTTTCAGTTGGGAAATGGACGGGAAACTGACACAGGATCATGTCAAAATTAACCACGATATCCAAAACGGTCAGAACCAATTATTTACATCATTAAGTGCGTCCCATGAACAAGCTAAAAGAGCATACGCCCATTATTACCTACCTTGTGGTTAGAATAAGCATAGCACGGGCAAAGAAACATATTCTAATGTTCTAATCAAACTGTTTAATGCTACTGGAGTCTGCGACCGGCACAGAATTATCCGTGCATAAATCATCAATTCTACATTGCACAAACACAAAGTTTCCCCAAAGGGCATGTGCTCTCGTTTTTACCTGTGCACTGGTCTGAAAAATACAATCGCATATGCGAGCGAAATCAACGTAAATGATTACGTATGTGAGCCCAAATAATGGTCGCCGGCCGCGGTCCACGTCAGCTTATGAGCACGATCATGGTCAACATCCAACGCGAGAAAGAGAGAGACGTGGACAGCTGTTTCTTGTGAACATGACAAGCAAAACTTTGAACATGACAAGCAAAACCTCACCAGATGATGCATGCGGGAATGGTCAGGTGACCCGTCCGATCAAAGTCGAAAATAAAAATTAAGAGAACGAATTACAACCCTGAATTCAGGTGGTGACCGGACGTTCTGCTCAGCGAGTTTGTCAGTTGTCCGCAGCCGAACAAGAAGCTGACGGCCTCCAGAACGAACAGAAGCGGTCATTAAAATTTGTCGAAATTGGAACAATTTCGCACAGAAGACTTTCATTCGCATAAATTCTGCTGTGTCTATGTTTACAGCGCCGGTTGTTAAAGAAATATGGTCACCACTGAAAAAAGTTTTCCTCAACGATAATGGGCTGAAAAATTACATGATGATTGATGCCACCCTTTTCTCCTTGGGGTCACACAAGCCACACAACTGACGAGAAATGCATAAATGATTAGGTATACTGGCGGCGGAAAAAGATTACCCATACACTGAAAATTGATCTGAGAACAAAACTCCATGCTGTGGATCCTCTTTCATCCTATGAGGACACCTCTAGAAAGCCCAAGCCACACCTGAGAAATGCATAAATGATGTATGAGGATGACTACACGTTGAGAAGGCAAACAAGTGGAATTGAACAGTTTGTAAGAATAGAATTGCTGTCAAACATGCATGGTTCTGCACCCAGAGATACTCTTGCATGCATGCTGATTCAGCAAGAGGGCAATTCCGATATCCAACAACGGCGGAGAGATCATCACCGAGGTGGCGCAAACAGGTCGAGAGTTAAAATTTTTTACCATTGGAGTAAATGGCGAAACTTTACCACGCAATTCGGAGTCAGCGTTCCTCTCCACCGCCGAGTTGCAAGATAAGTTTTTGCCATTTACTTCAATGTTAGAAATTGGACTACCTCGACGAGGTAGCGCCACCTCGGTGATGAACTTCCGCCGCAACAGAGCTTGGAAAAACTCGACTTAAAACTTACTGCAACCATTTCTAACGGAAGGCCACGAAATGTAAAAATTTCACCTGCTGCATGTTTTCCATTTTTCTTTCAGCAGCAGTCAGAAGTTGGTGCAAGTATTCGAAGCAGTGCTCTCAACGCTTGAAAACAAACTCAGGCGGGTGGAAAACGTAGACAAAGCAATTGAACACCTGGTTCGAAGAGTCGAGACCATGGACACCAGGTTGGCTGAAAACCTATCGAAGACGGATGCAGTCATGGCCAAATTGAGAGCTTTGGAAAACAAACTGTTGACAGTCGGAGGAGGAAACGTTGTTGAGGGAATTGGACACCGCATCATTTCACTTGATGAAAAGGTTGGGAAAACAGCACTAGGTACATATTTTTTATTTCCTTCCTTTCTTTCCGCATAACAGCATTTGTTTCCTTTATTTGCATGGGCAACAACTTAGCTTGAAAAAAGGGGAAAAGAGGAACACTATGCAATGGAGCTGCACACCTGCAAAGGCAAACATTGAGCACCAAATATCGCAAACCCTTGAAACGACAGTGCCCACACTGCCCAGTCGCCCACACTGCCCAGTCGGTGACGAAACAACACACTGCCCAGTCGGTGACGAAACAAAACCCATTGGCCAAATAATTCAAAAAAAATATACGAGTGCCCTAGGACATGTACCCACTGAAAAGGCATTTCAGTCTCTCTGTTGATGTTCCACGAAAAGGCCAAATTAGAATGATAGATGGATGCATTTGCATGGGACACTTTTGTTGTATTTTGTGGAAGTGTATCCGTCCTTTGGCCAATTAACACACATGTTGTATCGAGACCCAATAATTCTCTATTACGCTGACCACATCGGCAAAATGCTCGTCCATTACACTAGAAACTCAAAGCGCGCAATTTCAATATGTTCCCTCCACTAGAGACAAGCCTGCAAATTAACAAGGAAGTGCAGTCAAACGAGCAGCGGGAACCACCTACAGGACCTATCCTGTGCACATTTCAAGATTTTTCGCATTCTTCCATGCTCGTGTCACGAGAGAAACAGCCTGTTTATTTTGCCCAACCTAGGTTGTTACAAGACCGAAAACAATAATTATCATAAAGACAGGAGACAGCGAGTGTAGCCATATAGGATTCAGTCGGTCATGTGAATTAGGTACAGGATGACACAAAAGAAAACCAGCCAATAGCAAAAGTCCAGCTGCGAAATTTTTAGGTTGTTTTCCGGTGGGCCAGAATTGGCCACGTTCCCGGGGAAATTTGTCGTCCAGAACTCCCGAAGAAAAAATGCCGCTGTCCGATTTCAAAAGCAATAGTTTCTGTCAAATAAGCAGCAAAATGAACCGAACCGTAGAGATGCCACATAAATCGGATTTTTGAATCACCATGTACAGATGCACACGAGCAGAAAGGAATGGGCGGGGACCAATGCCTGCATAGATAAATGTGTCAATGGGCAATGCACATGCGGACCGCAATGTTGAGTGAAGTTGACCATTGTTGGTCACACAGACTCAAACACACACAATACAATCGCAGAGTTGGACATGCCATTCATGTCACAAGTGCTTAAATCAACGACGCCGTACAGAGGTGGAGGTGCGTCAAACGAAAAAAAAAACAGAAAAATCTGTGGGAGCTAATAATATTTTATTCGATTGGATTTGGTTTGCACAGCCGCAATCATGGAACAAACGCTTCGGTTGCCGATCAATTAAGGCCTCTGAGCGGCACACGCCTCTGCCAGCCAAAAGTGTGTGGTCGTATCTACAGTGCAACAGCGCAACCAATGGTTTAAGCATACCATTTTCAATTTCACCGCGAATCTCAATGCCCACCCGTGTTGTTTCCCACAAATCACGAAAGAATCGTGCTGCACACCGGCGGACTTTAGAGCGTGCGACCAAAAGCATCTTGCCAGGTTTTTGCACCTGGTTGGCTTCAGACATCATTATCATCGAGATGCCGTCCGGGACCAGCAAAAGGCTGACAAAAGTGCCAATTAAACCCCATCTGTAACACGGCCGCTCATGAAAACTCCGCAAGAACGAGATCCCAAACGGAGATTTTTTCATTGAAAGCTCGGCCCGGCAACAATGCCAATGCCTCAAAGGCAACGTTTCACGGACACCTATCGTGCAACAAGAGAATATCCAAGTGGCGCACGTGGATTCAAAATTGCACAAAAAGAAGGGTCCAGGGGGCGACTTTGAGATTTTCCTTGCAGTTCCCTCATACAAATCGACCATCTGTTTTCGAAAAATGAGACTGCGTTTCGTAGACCCCACTGAATGTTTGCCGTTCTGAGCGAAGAGTCAAAAGTCCCCAAGGGTAGATGGGACCATAATTTGAATTCAAAATCATTTAACCAATAATGTATTGTGTCACATAATCCCTTGCAGGTCAACATAATCGACAGCAAACTAAGCGTTCTGAAAGATGAACTCAACTACAACACCGTGTCGTCACCAACCAGACGAAGAACATCAGGCGGGGGTGCCGGTGGTAACGGGGCTTCATCCATGATGAAAGACGAAGATATAAACGTGGCAGCAAGTGAGCACGATCTTCTCGGTGTCAACAACAGGAAACAGGGTGTTGACGGTATCAGAAGAATGGTCTCAACGGTTGATCATGTTAACAACGCAGTCAATTCGCTCAATAAAAAGGTAAGGGTTCAATAACCGGCCTGTGTCAATTTTAAACATGAAGAGTCGCCTAAGAAATTACCATAAACGTTTTCCTGAGCGTCCTTCCGGAAAGAGTCTTGTCTCGATCACTCCGTGCTTGCACTCTCCAGGGGTGCATAAAGTGGAGGATCCTGCGATCCGGGATTTTGGACACAAAATCGCAAATTGCTGACAACTGCCAACATGACACAGATCCAATATAAAACAGATTCTCTGCTCCCATGACACCTGCAATTTGATTCGACTTTAGCCCCATGTCGATTGGACAAAAAGGGATCTTTGCCAGGATCGTGGACGCCTGGACTTTTTTTAAGAACAAAGCTCGGGTTCCCCAAAAGAATGCCTTGCATCTTCCACTTCACTTTTGCGCCACATCAATTGCAGCGCCATTCGTTTGCAAACAGTTGACCTTCTCGGGTACCCCCATAACGAATCCTTTGCTTCTGTGACTTCACTTTTCGTCACACCAATTATTGCAGTGCCCAGTGTGTCTGCAGCCGGACAGAGACCATTTACCCTGACTTTTCCGGGTTTTCCAGACCGATATTCCAAAATTTCCAGACATTTTGGGCACTCTATGCCCTCCATTTCTCACCATATAAAATCATTGGCCAGAATAAATTGTTTTCAAAAAACCTGGAACACAAGCCCTGCAACTTGGCTGTGTTTGATGTGCCCCGAGTGTGGCCTAACCTTCCATACCAATACAAAAAAGAAAAGAAGATGAAGAAATCCAGTTAAACCCTGTTCTAAAGTAACATAGATTTTTCTTGCAAGAGAAAAATAAATTTTTGTTGCAGCGCCGTTTGTTTCAACGGAGAATTCAGTGCATATGGAACTTCACCTTTTTGCGCCACAGCAATTGCAGCACTGTTTGTTTGAAAGGAGCAAAGCTTCCCTGGCACCCCTTCAAATTCAGTACATGAGCAACTTCAATATTTGCACCACACCAATTGCAGCGCCGATTGTTTCAAAGGAGTAAAGCTTCTCCGGTGCCCCGAACAAATTCAGTGCACATGCAACCTCACTTTTGTGCGCCACACCAATTGCAGCGCCGTTTGTTTCAAAGGAGCAAAGCTTCTGCGGCGCCCCTAACTAATTCAGTGCGTATGCAACTTCACGTATTTGCGCCACACCAATTGCAACGCCGTTTGTTTCAAAGGAGCAAAGCTTCCACGGCGCCCCTAACTAATTTAGTGCATATGCAACTTCACGTTTTTGCGCCACACCAATTGCAGCGCCGATTCTTTCAAAGGAGTAAAGCTTCTCCGGCGCCCATAACAAACGGTGCATTTGCAACTTCACGTTTTTGCGCCACACCAATTGCAGCGCCGTTTGTTTCAAAAGTGTAAAGCCACTCCGGCGCCCCTAACTAATTCAGTGCATATGCAACCTCACTTTTTTGCGCCACACCAATTGCAGCGCCGTTTGTTTCAAAGGAGCAAAGCTTCTTCGGCGCCCCTAACTAATTCAGTGCACATGCAACCTCACTTTTTTGCGCTACACCAATTGCAGCGCCGTTTGTTTCAAATGAGCAAAGCTTCCACGGCGCCCCTAACAAATTCAGTGCACATGTAACCTCATTTTTTGCGATACACCAATTGCAGCGCCGATTGTTTCAAAGGAGTAAAGCTTCTCCGGCGCCCATAACAAACGGTGCATTTGCAACTTCACGTTTTTGCGCCACACCAATACGTGGGCTGTACCAGAATTAATGGAAGTTGCATCCTCAAATTCCTTGGGAAGAACTTTATTCAACTTCACATCCTAAAATCACTGGAGGCATTCTTCCTTGACATCGATGCAAATTTCCACCCTTCTCATGCAACTATCAGATGTTCCACGTTGTTCCAAAGTGGGCTCTTTTTTGCCTCTGAATTTGTGCTTTTGGCCAGGGTCGGACAGAGGAATATTGCAGTCCTGACATTGCCCATTTGAATTTTGTAAAAAGGCGAGAGTTGTACAAGTCGAGGTCAGGTGTCCCTGTGAATGTTTTGTGAGAACCATCTTTCTCTTCTGCAGGGTATCCCAAAATTTCTGGATTTTATGATGGCAATATTTTCATTTGGGTCTTTTTTCATTGATTCTGCGAGCCGACTGAGCCATTCTGGTACAGAATTTAGAAAAAGCCTTTTAACCGAGAATGATTCAGATCAAGCCAGCAGACAGAAGGATGTTTGGGGCTGAATCAGGTGCAGTTGTTCTGTCGTCATCTTCCACTGCCTCTGTGCACCACGCATTTTTCGCTCGTTCACAACCTTACTTGTAGCTTGTGAGTTGAGGGTCATTTTTGATCCACCCTGTAGCATTGGAAAATTGATGAATTTTTCAAACACCAGTGGAAAATGAGCGACACTGGCCACCATATACTGCCTCCAAAATGGCAGGATTTTGAGTTACAAAATCTTCGAGATCTATGCCATTGAGTTGTTTGAATTGTTTTTCCACCTTTGAAAAATCCTTGTTTTTGTTCAGAGTACAAAACACACTTAATTCAAGCCTCCCTGTACTGAGTATCAGAAGGCTGATAAAGTTGTCCTTTGGCATAAATGTCCACCATAGATGTATGTATTGAAGCAAACCAAAATTTGCCAAAATCTCTTGCAGAATACCAAGACAATGAGCCAACTTCCATTAATTCTGGTACAACCTACGTAGCATCGCCGATTGTTTCAAAGGAGTAAAGCTTCTCCGGCGCCCCTAACAAATTCAGTGCACATGCAACCTCACTATTTTGCGCCACACCAATTGCAGCGCCGTTTGTTTCAAAGGAGCAAAGCTTCCACGGCGCCCCTGACTAATTCAGTGCATATGCAACTTCACGTTTTTGCGCCACACCAATTGCAGCGCCGTTTGTTTCAAAGGAGCAAAGCTTCTCCGGCGCCCCTAACTAATTCAGTGCACATGCAACCTCACTATTTTGCGCCACACCAATTGCAGCGCCGTTTGTTTCAAAGGAGCAAAGCTTCCACGGCGCCCCTGACTAATTCAGTGCATATGCAACTTCACGTTTTTGCGCCACACCAATTGCAGCGCCGTTTGTTTCAAAGGAGCAAAGCTCCCACGGCGCTCCTAACTAATTCAGTGCACATGCAACCTCACTATTTTGCGCCACACCAATTGCAGCGCCGTTTGTTTCAAAGGAGCAAAGCTTCCACGGCGCCCCTAACTAATTCAGTGCATATGCAAATTCACGTTTTTGCGCCACACCAATTGCAGCGCCGTTTGTTTCAAAGGAGCAAAGCTTCTTCGGCGCCCCTAACTAATTCAGTGCACATGCAACCTCACTTTTTTGCGCCACATCAATTGCAGCGCCGTTTGTTTCAAATGAGCAAAGCTTCCACGGCGCCCCTAACTAATTCAGTGCATATGCAACTTCACGTTTTTGCACCACACCAATTGCAGCGCCGATTGTTTCAAAGGAGTAAAGCTTCTCCGGTGCCCCGAACAAATTCAGTGCACATGCAACCTCACTTTTGTGCGCCACACCAATTGCAGCGCCGTTTGTTTCAAAGGAGCAAAGTTTCTGCGGCGCCCCTAACTAATTCAGTGCGTATGCAACTTCACGTATTTGCGCCACACCAATTGCAACGCCGTTTGTTTCAAAGGAGCAAAGCTTCCACGGCGCCCCTAACTAATTCAGTGCATATGCAACTTCACGTTTTTGCGCCACACCAATTGCAGCGCCGATTGTTTCAAAGGAGTAAAGCTTCTCCGGCGCCCGTAACAAACAGTGCATTTGCAACTTCACGTTTTTGCGCCACACCAATAGCATCGCCGATTGTTTCAAAGGAGTAAAGCTTCTTCGGCACCCCTAACAAATTCAGTGCACATGCAACCTCACTTTTTTGCGCTACACCAATTGCAGCGCTGTTTGTTTCAAAGGAGCACAATTCCCCAATGCCTGTTGTGCACATGCATTCCATATCCGTGACACATTGAAACATTGAAAATTTTCTCCTTCCACCCTTTTCTGCGCTGTTTCCAGGAACACATCTTTGTCAAGTGTGCCCACTGGTTGTCACATTTTCGCCATCCTGTTAAATCCACAAGGTAAATTTTTGTGACGGGGGACGGAAAGTGTGAGTTCTTCAAAACTCAACGCATGTTCTGAGCGAAAGCTCAATCCGTTTTGATGTGAATTCAAGAAGCGTCACCAGCATCACCGACCAACCTCGATTCCTGAAAACAATACAGTCCCCTTTTTCCACACGAAGAACACCAGTAAAAGCAATTTTATTCCCTCATGCAGAAGGACATGGCAATTTTAAAAGTCCTAGCCAGATGGGTCAATGTAACGGAAGATAATTTCAAACAGGAGGTAATTTGTTGTCAATTATCTTTTTGATGTATCTGAACTGAAGACCATTAATCTCCGCGTATCCCATGCTCGCAATCTCCGGGCATCCCATCCTCCCTGAACATGTGAAAGGTTAGAATGCTGGTAACAGTTCGGAAAACCTGCCGACATTGAACTGAACGAGTTATCACCATTGCTCTGTGATATACTTAAAGCTAACTATACTTAACCTAACCTGACCTAACCTTACATAACCTATCCCAACACACCTATCCTAACCTATCCTATCCTGTACCTACCTCGTCCTCATCTTCCTATCCCATTTTGGCTGCTTGGGCGTGCAAAAACTCGTCCAGTTCAGCTTTTTTCGGATGTCGGCAGGTATTCCGAACTGCAACCAGAATGCTTTTGAATCACACTGATATTTTCCTTGGAACTCGGATAAAATAATTTTCACTGGAAAACGTTACGATGGATCTTCCCCGTTGAGAAGCGGAAACAAATGACTTTTCATAAACGACAGTGTTCGAATTCTTCCTTTAACTGATGTAAAAAAAATTTAAATTGGGTCCATGCGTGCTTCCATGCATGATTTTGAGCAATTTTAAGGTGAGATATGGCATTTAGTCAATGGTGTCAAAAAGAGACATTTGGAATACACTAAACAATTTTAAGAATTATTCTGCATTTGAATATGAGAGGAAACAGGCGGCTGTATCTCTCGAGATTCCAAGGGATTTCAAGGTGACACGGTGCAGGTCTCTTCATGATAGATGCCTTGTATAATTAGGTTCAAAATTCGGTTCCCCTCCAAACAAGTCTAGATCAGCTTTTTCGGACTTGCACCGAGGAGTTGTTGCATGAGGTCTGAGGTCACTTCATGGTCACGGCCCCTGGAACCGAACGACGCAAGGCCTAATCGAAAAAAATCACCCAGGAGCAATGAGCGATGGTGACTTCATGGAATTTGGCTTGGCCGGTAAATTTTCTTCTTGAACAGTTGCAACCATCTAAAGATCATATTGGTCATTGTTAAGTTAACTGGAAGCATTTTCATGTCTGTCGTCATAGATGGTTTGTTCGCAAATTAAAAACAAAGAAAAAACGCATGTGTAGCAATGCTGAGCAGGCAATGGGCCACTTCCGAGCAGAATACATTTTACTCGTTTTCGCGCATAAAGAGGAACTGATCATTCTACGAACACAGAGTACCCGTAATATGAGCAGGTACGAGAAATTAGTGCCATCAAGAAATTATCATTCTTTTCCGATCATTTACAGGTGGACATGCAGATGAACCAGATGAACAGAGACCTTGGAAAAGTCCTCGATATAACAACAGAAATACATGAAGTGCTGATACTTGAACCAGATTACATAGGTGGAAGTTCAACACCGTCCACAACGTCTACAACCACAACCACGACTACCACAACAACATCCAGACCCCCATTCAGAAATGCCACCCACATCAGTGCAAACAACCTCGGCACGAGGCTGCAAACGATCATTCAGAAGATGAATCCCATTCTGAATGTGTCGGAAAAAATGGAAGAGGTAACCGAAGAGGGGTGGCGTTATAGAAATCAACTCGAGCATGGAAAAATTCAGATCTGAAGATGGAGAGATCAGCTTGAAGTGTAAATATGAGCATCAGCGTGTGCTTTGAAACAGCGGAAAATCGGGGAGATTTGTGGCTGACCCTTCGCTTTTTGCCTATTCCTGTACCACACTCAAAAAAAGGCTTTTCGAAAATCACCCAGCTAAAAACCACATTCTCAGATACAGCAACAAAGACAAAAAAAAATATTGTTCAAAATCGAAAACCCTCTAGCAAATAATCTGGCGCCAAAACTTCGATTACTGCAAAAAGCTTGGCACTGTTGCCAAAATAAAGCCATGGAGGTGTAGTTTAGTTCATTTGAGGTAATTCTTTGTTGGTCAGTGCGGTCGCCACACTTGCTTTTGCCTCCGAAGAATAATTATTGTTCTCAGCAGCCCGCATGGGATTCGAAAAAAAACCAAGCCTTGTATTTGTAATATGGCAGCCTCAGGTTAGGTCCAACCATGAGTATTTTGCCTAAGTACGCTAACGAAAAACTGCATCGAGATATTGCTGACCAAACACGATCTACAAATGATAGGAAGCAGCAATCACAATTCTGCCAAACCTAAAAAAACAACCTACATATAGCTTATTCATTTCGACACTTCTCTTGCAGGTGTGGGATGTGGTTGTCGGAACAAAAAGCTCAGTCGACCATAACCTGGTTCCAAAATCAGAGGAATTACTAACACACACCCAGAGGCAAGAACGAGCAATCAGCGACATTCATTCAGATCTTAATGAAAAGGCCAACCGCATCATCCAGAACCTCGGTGCTGTTGCACAGAGCTTGAGGCCAAATGGGCAAAGACAGCAGCTGAAGGGTAAGACTGATAACTTCGAATGACTCAAGTTGTTAGGCAAATGCAGTGAGCAATGAATGTGAGGAAAATGGCAAGTGGACCAAAATCAGGCAATGGAATCGGTTAAAAACAAACCGGAAAAATCGTTTTCAAACTCAAAACTTTGTTCCAGCAATGATATCGACAGGAAATTTTTCCATACACATGCAAGTGCAAAAAAGCCACAATCAACTTTGAATCAACTTCTTCTTGCCAGAGAAAATTGAAATTTGAAGGGGATACGTGTCAAACGGCCTGGTGTGTATTTTACCAACAATACTTCTGAATCAACCATTTCACATAATAACGAAAAACAGAAAATAATAACTCTAAACCAGTGATCAGCAGCTGACTAAACACACTTCCTATCAGTTCTGCAATGCTAGAAAAAAGTTTGCACGCTTTTGTTTAAACTAATTCTGCTTCGCTTTGCACTTTGCGAATGCTCAAGAGCAAGAAGCATGATTGGGTCAACCCCCACTCCAGGATAATTCCACTTAACTGACACTTGATTTTCATGGAAATCTCTAAACAAATCTGAAGATGCAATGACAAAGTGTTATGATTCTTTATCTTCTTTAAACAGATTCCACAGATGCTGAGTTCAAGTCATCACTCACTGCCGACCTGCTTCCGGATGCAAGCGTTGATAGGCTGAGCTCAATCCGACATCCCAACCTCCCACCTGATTTTCTCCACCTGGCTGGACCACCAAAAGATGACCCGACATTCACGGCACTTGGGCTGGATGAAACCCTTCTGAGCCAGGCATCGCTTCCTGAGCTTGCCATACCACAACAGGCAATTGTTTCCATACAGGAGCACAGTGGTATTGCCCAATCTTCGCCAACAGTTGTGCCAACGTTACCACCGAGCAGCGTGTTCCAGAATATCAACAGTAACAATAACAATCTTCTTACCATCCAGCAACAGAAGGATAGAAAGAAAGATAAAGACCAAGACAGGCCGCTGAGCATAGTCTTTCCAAGCAAAAGGATAAAATCATCAGTGGTGAATTCAACAACATTCACAGAACCGAACAACAACCCAAACATCAAGGTAATTTGTCAATGAGCGGAGCTTGCAATAAAAATAAAATTTATTGCTAAACGGCATTTATCAGGCCTGTTTAAGAAACAAAAATAAGAACCTTGTGGTTATTTTGGGAAATTTTCTCCAGCTTTATCTACTGTATTTGCACATATATTTCAATTCGTTAAAAATAAAAAGGACAGACGAAAGGTTCTGTATCAAGCTTCCCAAGGTTGGCACGGGCAATTTCAAAGGAAGGGCAGGAAATCGAAATGATGTTTAAAAAAGTCGGCCGATGGCTCCCCCCTGCAAAATATAGACGTTCCAATCTGAAACTGCATTTTCCTCGGACATCGGATTTGAAGACAGGCTCGGCTCTAAGTGTGACAAAATCAGAGAGCGCCAGTCTTGTGTCGCTCTCAGTTTATCACTAAAAAATACAACCTGATGTTAAAATGCTACGTAATAATTCTCTTTTCCACCCCAGGGATACTCATGCAGTGATGTATACCAGCAAGGCCAACGAACATCAGGTCTGTATTATTTGCAACTGCCAGGAACAACATTCTGGCACTTGAAGGTATACTGCGAGCAAGAATCATCGGGAGGTGGATGGACTGTAAGTTATTCAGCTTTTTTGGGAAACCTTAGGGAAAACATGAAAAGGAAAAGGGAAATTTTGTGCATTGTGGTTAAACTTCTTGGTGTCACGCAAATAATGATGAGATGTTCTCACGAGTTTAGGCTACTTAGAATGTGATTGCACTAACTCTTTGCCTTTCAATTTATTCTAGATCGTTCTGTCCGTCAGCTTTGCGAAACTGATTTTTGCCAAAAAAATACATCAAAATCGATGTCAACATATCATAGCAGATTGTCATATTGTGATCCATCGCACCCCCCACTTTGATGCAAATGTGCAAGTCGGACATCAACACACTTTGAAATGAGGGCTAGAACATCATGCACTGAGAAGTGCCGATTTGGGTAACAGTCGAAATCAGCACTTCTTGTAGAATGTGGATTTTTTCCTTTCTACAGAGTCTTGGACAAGGGCCAATCGGTTAAAGTTCTCTGGCTCAAGAAACCCGAAAATCAAATAAGTTCGTCCAACAGATTTTTAACCAAAACCCCATGAAAATGACAAAACACATTTTGGTGGCTAAAAGTGGACATGGGCCTTTTTGCAAACTAGAAAAACCGGACCCAGTCCCTCAAATAGCCCTTTTTGCTTCCATGACACATACTCTTAACTTCCTTCAACAGGTAATTCAGAGACGTGATGATTTCGGTGATCCAAAGGAAAATTTCAACAGGCCATGGTTTGATTACAAGAATGGTTTTGGTGATTCCAGGCGTGAACTCTGGCTTGGTAATGAGAATATATTTCTCCTAACCAATACAGAGGACTACATGCTAAAGGTGGAGTTGGAAGATTTTGATGGAAATAAGAGGTGAGCAGCATTTGGCTTTTGTGCTTACTCAGTTGGTCTGGTGATCTCAGCTGAATCAAATTTTCAACTAGCAATAAAAAAAGGCGTTGCAACTAATTTCTGCCGTTTTTGCCCTTTTGATTCATTTTAGTGCACATTTTGCTTATTTTGGATGCTTTAGCTGGCAGGCTTTCAGATACTTTTGTCAATCCTACCCATGGGGCAGACCCTGTTCCATGTACTTGATCACCTTGCACGGCTTCTTGCTCAATTGTTGCACTCTGATTAAACTGGATGTGGTCAGTTAAAAGGGCTGCAAGCACCTTGCATGAAATTTGAGTAACATTGTGTGGTGAAGGAAGTAAAATTAAAAGGAGCCTCAACAAAAGATCGCCTCTCCATTTGATCTTTTGGAAGTTGTTGTTTTGCCTTCTCTGCTCTGGCCACTGGATGTTGGCAGAATTAGGTGGTGACTAACTTGTATCAGGAGATGTGTTGAGCGACAAGTGGCGAGATCGATTTTTGCAAATAACTTTTTGCAGCAACCCACACTCATAAAAATATGCCCCTTTTATTCAGCATTTCTTTCCTTTTTCTGCCATTTCACTCCTTCAGAGCAAGAAGAGCCTCAAAAACCCCAAAATGGGACATTCGAGGGGGATCCTCAGAAACTCCTAAATAATTTAAATTATAAATGAATGCAAAAAGCACGATTTGCAGATGTGAAATATTAGAAAATTTCACAATCGAACTGCGTAAAATTACAATTACAAAATAAGCTTTACCTATGACAAGAGAAGTGATCCTAGAACCATGCAACGAATGGAAGAAGGCATCAGTGTCATTCCAAACGGTTGTGAAACAAAAAAATCGAAATTGACTCGTGCATGATTTTTCCCATCATTTTAGGTATGCACAGTACTCCCATTTCAAGCTTGCTCCAGAATCAGAGGACTATAAGCTAGAGATAGGTGGCTACTCGGGTGATGCAGGAGATGCACTCAATGATCCCTGGTACGGCAGTAACCTCAGTCCATTCTCAACATACGACAGGTTGGTGTCACGTGTTTCATCCATTCGCTTGTGCTGAAACTCATGATAACTTGGCTTCGATAAGACGCCCATCATTTCAAGGATGCACGATGAATGCTATGCCACGCAATGTGGCTGATTTTCAGAATGATTCGGGGTGGTCGAAATGAATTGTCTTCTCATGGTCACCAGAATGTGAATGAAAGCTTTACAAAGGAGAAGGAGAAGACGGAGCAGAAAGGAGATCATCTCCTTTCTGCTCCGTCTTCTCCTTCTCCTTTGTAAAGCTTTCATTCACATTCTGGTGACCATGAGAAGACAATTCATTTCGACCACCCCGAACTGGAGATCCATTTTCTTGTGAAATGTCACCAAAGCCATGATCACCAAAATGGTTTGCAGATCTCGGAAAACTACCTGGACTACTGAATATGTCCCCAAAAACACAGCCACCAACCAATAACAGTAAAAAAACTAAGCTGGTTTGTTCCATTTTCCCCTTTTTGAAGCAACAAAAAACAAAAAAAGTCTTTCTCAATAGCGATACCTCGGAGCAATACCTCGGTGACCTTCACATGTTGAATTGCTGATGAATTGATTAACTGCTCGTGTTATCAACCAGCTGTGTCCAGATCTAATCCATATCCTACCAAATAATAGGCCTGGCCTTGTTCACTCATACTCGTAATTACAAATGTTTAAAGAGCTGTTGGCTGATCATTTGCGAATCTGCATATTCATTTAAAGAGGCACATTGACTTAATGAATTCACCACTTCTTTCGCATCCCTCTCACACATGTACGTACTCATCTCTTTTTCAGGGATAATGACAAATCCAGCCTCAATTGTGCATCAATGCTAAAAGGAGGATGGTGGTGGAAGTCCTGCGGGAGGGGTCTAAATGGAATTTACCTTACAAATCCACAGAATCTAACTGCACGGCAAGGTAAGCCACTGAAACAAATTATTATTCGTTGCAATGCCTGTCAACAAGTTCCTCGTCAAATGTTACCCACAAATGCTTTGACTGGAGTTTATAGATGGGCCTGGAGTTTCCTCCGGATTCCCCATCAAAATATTTCCCACAAATGCCTTTACTAAAATTTTTGGGCCTGGCGTTTCCTTCGGATTTCCGGATTCTTTGTAAAAATGTTTCACACAAATGCCTGTACTGAAATTTTTTGGAGTTTAAATGTGCGTGGAGTTTCCTCCGGATATCTGGACTCCTTGTCAAAATGTTTCCGGCAAATGCCTTTACTGAAATTTTTAGAGTTTAGATGGGCCTGGCGTTTCCTTCGGATTTCCAGGCACTTCCAGAGTGGCACACTCCTCTTGATGATTTTAAGCATGAGAACGAACAATGCACCCACAACATACATTTTCAAGGGGATAAACAACTTGAGGGTTTGGACAAGTCTTCCTCAGGGCGTCAATGAGATAAAAACATCCATGGCAAAACTTTCCCTGAGTTTTGCCCATTTTCGTGAAATTCCTTTGAGAATTCCCCAAGTTTTGTGGAGTCCAAAAATTCCTTGAGAGCTGGAGGGTCTTTTTTGCATCAAAAGTACCAATTCAAGTGGGTTCCATCATTTACACCAAGTTTCAATAATTTTGCTGCTGCAGCTACGGTCGATTTTTTCTTCTTTTTTTTTACCAGATGGTCCCCGAAAGTTGTGATTGATGCATTGCCTGAAAGACATAAATCCAAAATTCATTGAGGCAAAATTTAGGCGCGTAGAAAATTTTGCCTTCTCTTTGGAACCCTTACCGTGCCAACCTTATGAGAAAATGCATCTTGCATAACTTCAATAAATTTATTTTCTTAGGCATCGTGTGGTTCAGGTGGAGAGGATGGGATTATACCCTGAAGAGAGCAACAATGATGATCAGGCCAACGAGCTTTGTGCCAAGCCAAAATACGTAGCAAAAGAAGCATTGATTGATGGGGTTGGCAAGGGACAGATTCAAGATGGCAACATCCAGCCAGATGTGGCAATGAGAGTCTGATGACACATATCACCAATCGTGGGACATCTGCCGACACTCACTCGGCAGACATGCTGTAACTGGAGAGAGGGTGTAACATTTGTTGTGGTACAATGTAGCACAATTTATTTGGCATGCAATCTGTTGTTAATTGTGATGTGTTGATTTGAATGAAGTGCATTTTGTGTGTTTATATCCTGGTTAAATGATTGAAAGAATAGAATGAATCTTGTTTTTGTTGTTTGAGTTGAATGTGGCAAAGTGTGAATGAGTAGGTGAGCCTAGCTACAGGGGCTTTTTACGGGTGTGTGTGCAATGTCGTGTTAAAAATTGGA
>JASGXE010005730.1:0-22660 GCA_030068105.1 Sinentomon sp. SZTP_YWyxl | reverse complement strand
AGAAGCCCAATATTGCTGAAGCACCAATCAAATGAACAGAAAAAACCCTACCAATGATAACCTTTGTAACAGCAGTCCAAAATACTGAACACAATCACAGGTAGAGAAGAAAACCATGAACTTCTTATCGCTGCCTTGCTCTTTGAAGAATTCAAGCAATGTGGCCAGTTTCCTGTCAGGCTCACAGACCGTGTAGAAGTTCTCCAGACTCTCCGGAGTACGGTTATTGTTCTGCTGGCCTTTAGCCTTGACAGATACGACGACCGGATTCCTCAGACCAGCTCGAATGAGGGAATCAACTTCGGTGGTTTGAGTAGCAGAGAATAAGCCAGTTCTCCTTTGTTTCGGAAGGCACTGGAGAATGGAATTGATGGTCGTTTTGAAGCCCATATCGAGTAGACGATCGGCTTCATCAAGTATCAACACCTCCTGAAAATTGTTTACCAAATGCAACACCCTTGTTAATAACACCTACAGGTCACACGGCAACAAATTGAAGGTCATTGCATGTTTGTAGCAACTGAAGGAAACAAAAATGGGAATAGAGCAAACTTCGCAGGCATTTATAAAGGTCCAAACCCTGCAATCGTTCACCCCTGAGTAATGCATAACCCCCATAAACCTGACACCTGCTAGCGGACCTTATTCTGTTCCCAAACTTGGGCATTGAGTGCACTCAAGCCCGTTTGAAATACACAGAGCTAAGTGCACTTTACGATAAGTTTGGGAACTGAATAAGGTCCAGCTGTCTGAACCTCCAAAACCAAATTCTGACAAAAACACAAAATCTGTCATCTTATTCGGGTGCAGAAAGCAAATAGGCTGAAAAGTGTAAAATCTACGTGAACAGGGCTTCGGTTCCATGTGCCACAGGGTTGCAGGAGCTGCTCAAAATGGTCAGACTTTTCATCAAAATTATCTCGCAGGTTGCACCTTTTCAAATTAACACTGGCAGACAGATCTAAACAGTTAGTAATTGACAAAAAAGCAGCTTCTGCAGGCACACAATGCCAGGTGTCATGAGATAGCCTTCCTCCATGTTTCGACCAACCGGTGTGGAACAATAAAAACTATCGGCTTATGGATCTTGACAGGAAAGAACATAAAAAATGTATTTTTATACAGGAAAGAACATAAAAAATGTATTTTTATACAATCATGTCGGACACAACAGTTCCTTTCTTACCAACGATTTGATGCTGGACAACATCGATGTGCCCACAGCATCCTTGCGGTCCAACATATCCCAGAGCCGTCCCGGAGTTGAAACCACGATATTTGCACCATGCTTCTGGAAATGCTTGATGTCTGCATCAACTGACTGGCCACCGATCATCAACTGGGAACTGAGGGATGGCAAATTGGCGAGGAATGCCTGCAACACTTCATAAATCTGGCAGCTCAACTCACGTGTTGGAGATATGACGAGGGCCAGAATTTCGTGCTTCTGTGGAGTCTCCTCCCTGCGCTGACAACAGCAAAAATAACCAGTGGACATGTTAAAGTGGAGAAAGAGGAAACATCAGTATAACCAAATGGCCTTTGCTTGAAATGAGACAAAGGATGAGGGAGAGGGAGGAAGCCAAGTACAGGTATGTAATCAATAAGCACTGGGGTGGAGATGACAAAGACCGTATCTCGGCCTGAAGGCCAAGCTACGGCCTTCAGGCATACGGCCTTTAGGCTGTATGCCTCATTTCATGCAGGCCAAGATACGGGCATGCTCATGGACCCGATAAGATCTTTTATATTGTTCCCCAACAGAGCCAATAATGTTTCAAAACAAGTCGTCCTGGTGACAAAGATGACTAAAGTCAGGTATGACATAAGTATGGCATCAAAAGTATGACATAACACGCTGACGTGACATTTTTGTATCCAAAATTAGGAAGTTGGTTGCAGGCAGGGTTATTCTACCTGATTCTCTAATGTCTGCATCTTTCCACGCATGACAATGTGTGCAGTCCACTCAATACAATAAAGTTGTTGATAATCCCTGTCAAAAGTTGGTAGGCAAAAAAGAATAATGGGGCTGTCAATCATACACCAGCTGTTGACCTTGTGCTGTATTTTTCTCATGCACCATGTTTAGTCTGCCAAACTTTTAACAGAAGGTAGGCTGGGCTAAATACCAGGCCAACTTTACTATCTCGGAGAACTTTTTGTTGCCAAATTTTAATAACCAATAACAAGGCCGCTAACAGTTCGTAAAAATTGAAATTGGCAACGTTCTTCTCCCGCGAGCGTGGGGCTTTGTCAAGCACAAAATCGAAACACATGGTACAGATCGCGGGCGATGATGCTGGAACCAGACTTGTGCTTGATAAAGCCCCTAGTTTGCGGGACAAAACTTTGCCAATTTCAATTTTTAGAAACGGTTAGCAGCCTATTTGTCATAAGTGCCAAAAAAAATTTGAAACAATGTTTCCGTTCGTGGCCCCCACGAATTGAGTTTTTTAATATTTTGCCAGCAAGCTCATGAAAGTTGGGAGCCTGCCACGATGAATGAACCGAATAAAAGCCGCATGGTCGGTTACAGATTCTGTTCAGACTCATTTTGATTTCTTCACTGGGTTGGTTTGGTGGAACAGTAGGTAGGGCCCTCCATCAGGGTTCTTGTGGAAATGAAACGCAGCCAGAACCCGGTCAACAAGGAATCATGTTATTTGTGGACCTTGCACGGAGCAGTGGAATATTGTTTTGGTTACAAGTATACTTGGAACTAGCGTCCTGGAATCTGAAAATGGACCAAAATAGCATAGAATTCCAAAAGAGCAAAACATGATGTGTCAGAACAGGTACCTATCATGCCATTTTGATCCATTTTTCATATCCCTGAAGGCTATTTTGGCTACAAAACTTGCGACCAAAATATAGTTCCACTGCTCCATGCAAAGATCACGAACACCATCTAACTGGATAGGCCTATCAGGTGGGACATAAGATGCATAAAGCCTTTATAAGAGTCAGAGTTCGTAAGTTGCGATCATCTACAAAATTCTGCAGGCTGACAGCAGAAAATAGCTTCAGCAAAGCACTCATTGCAGAATTTCTCAAGGGAATGGGCCAACGTAACCTCAATCCCCAGTACCTACCTATAGCCAAATTACAAAATTTGAGCTCATCCTGGAGGATGATCTCTGAAATAGCACATTGTCATTATCAAAGCAAGCAGCTGTGCTGTTCTTGTGGGCCCACAGCAGGGCTGCAAAAAGTCGTTTGAAGCCCTGGAGCATGTATTTTCGAGCTTAGTCATTTGAAGAAAATCGAAGAGGTTTTTTTTGCTCGCCAGCCCTTTTCAACAATCCCGATCGAAAATCGAAAAGAGCTCTCTCCTATGCTTGCCAGCCAGCCCATTTCAATCCCAGGGTCGATAACCGAAGAGCCTTTTTTGCTCGCCAGCCCATTTCGATCCCGCTCGGCTTCCATCCATCCCAGGAGCATTGCTCCCGACTTTTTGCAGCCCTGGGCCACAGCTAACCGAACACATTTTACTTGAAACATAAAACACAGGCAGGTAGGTAGGTACCAAAGCCTAAAAAACCAGTGGAGCAAAAACTTACGAGAAGTATTTCCAGAGTTGGGATAATAAATGCCAGCGTTTTACCACTTCCAGTTACAGCCTCGGCAGCAACATCCTTGGATTTCATCATCAGGGGTATGCATGCTGCCTGAAATGCAAGAAAGAAATGGATGGCTAAATGATAACAAGCCCACAAGGAGGGTAACTGCACTTTTAACAAAAAATGAAGCATGGAGTTCAGGCAAAAACAAGTTGATTCATTGGAGAAATGGTGTCCAATGTGTCCTTCCATTCGTACATTTCAAGATAACATAGAAAATGAGGATAGATCTATTTAACCATGATCTGGCTTGCTCATGCTCGACCAGGCAAGCGAGATTGTCAAAAATATGCAATGTTTTGTTTATTGAAACCAGGGTTGGAAAAAAAACATGTTTTTTTTCTTAAAAAACAAAAAACGTTTTAAACGTTTAAAACATGTTTTTTTGTTTTAAACGTTTTTTTCATCTGTTTTTTTTTCCTGTTGTTTAAAACATGTTTTAAACGTGTTTTAAACAGTTTTAGACGTTTTCCAAAAGCTGCCAAGGCTAATTTTGCAATAATTTAGTGACAATGGTACTTGAAAAGGCAACAATAATGGTTTTATTGATAACAATAACAGAAAAACGTTGAAAATTGAGAACCTAAATGAGCAAAAAGCATTTTTTTTTGTTTTTGCAGATTGTTTAAAACAAAGCATTTCAAACAAGTTGCTGTTGTTTTAAACATGTTTAAAACACATTTTTGTTTTAAACAAACTGTTTTAAACAAGTCGTGGTTGTTTAAAACATGTTTAAAACAGATTGTTTAAACAGAATGTTTTAAACGAACAACCCTGATTGAAACAAACAGAAAAAAAGAGCAAAATGGAAAACATGCTCAACTCATTTTCAATGTTTTTTGCAGGCTACAAAGAATATGTCCCCACAAAGTAGGTAGGCCTACCTACAGCACTCAGGTACCGCGGAGATTCTAGTCACTGTCGTCAAAGAGACCTTGACTGATAACTTGCTGCAAAGACCAATACCCCAGATTTTTGGGGGGGGTTTGAAAAATCACGAAAAAGCTGAAAATTCAGAGATATCAGAATCCAGGAAACCGAAAAAAATGCCGTGCCAATAATTTACCTTACCTACTATCATTTTTGTTGGACTTCACAGAAAATTATTAAACAAAAGATGGGCATATTTTGCCTGGGCCAACAATGAGGGACAAGCACATGCATTTGAAAATTTGCTCTAAGAGCATGCCGGCCTATCGGCCATTGTCAACAAGTCGGTAGGTAATACCTACTCTGGACAAAAGAGCATACCGACCACTGCCAGCCCGACCACTGCCAGCAATAGGTATTTAGGGAAAGTGCACACCGACCATGGCAAGCAAGTGTTCGCTTGACAAGAAAGAAAGGCAGGTAGTTAGGTCTTGATAGTAATAAGAAATTACCTGCACAGGAGTCATTTGATTAAACTGAAGTTGGTTTATTGTGTTCATAATTCCTGTACTCAGTGGCACCTGCAATGACTTCCAATCTGTGTCCATGTTCAAATGTCAAAGAGGCCCAATTGGCCTGGAAAAACAAACAAGACAGGTAAACTTGATCGAAAGTTGCTACAAAATAATAGGTTATTGGAGTGAAAATAAAATTATTTAAAACAGATCTATAGAACCAGGTGAGAAAATTTTTTTTAACGTTCTCGAACTCAAACATACCTACCATTTTTGGTAGGTTCCTATCTGGCCTTCATGATTCAGTGACATTGCTAGAACTGCAATTTTGTTGGCAGGTAGAAAAACTTTTTTCATCGGCATTAGGTAGCTACAGGGCTGCAAAATGTCGGGAGCACGGTAGCATTGCTCACGGGATGGTTGTGGGCCGACCGGGATCGAAATGGGCTAGGGAGCAAAAAAATAGTCTCGATAGTACCTGGGATATGTTTGCATCTATTGCCCTGCAATGTTTGGCCTTGGTACCTACCAATCACGAAGCAGAGTTACAGATCTCGTCCGAACTGATATAGCAGACACATGGTAAATCTTGAACGTAGGTGCAAGCGAAAGTTTCATCTGAGGAAAAAATCACCTGTTTACATGGCTGATTATGTACCCTGCTCAGTGAGCTTAATGAAGCAAAAGAAGTAGCGCAAAAGTCATTTGTTGATGGGTTGTGCAAAGATGGTAGACGTGACAATTACAAATAACAAACGAATGTGGAGGTTTGTCTCATGTAAAAAATCTGGAAAAGAGCAGTTGCCTTGTCTGCAGGATAATCAAGGTTTGCTTCGTTATCATGATGTAGACAAGGCAAACCTTTTAAATTTTTACTTTGGGAAAGTGTTCTCCCCGAAAGATGGAGTTCGACATGAAATGGTGTCGGATGAGGCTGTTCAGACTTTAACAGATTTAGTTTTATCAGCAGATATGGTCAAGGCATGGATTAAGAGGAAGCCAAATTCCGGCAGTATAACTTCCGATGGTTTCTCCTTTAAGTTAATTTAGTTGTTTCCAAGTTTACCTATTTGCTAAGTAGGTATCTCCTTGTTATTATGCATTCATCACTCAGCACTGCCGTATGTATGACACAACCTGGATCCAAACAGGGCTTGCAAGTGTCACTGAGCAATGCCCACAATAAAATTCATGTTTACTATCCTGTAGGACTGCGTGAATCGTGATTCAATTCGAGGATTCGATTCGAAAATCGCGAATCTGGCCAGATTCGATTCGAGACATGTGGTGGGATTCTAATCAAGATTGGAGATTTGAAGAAAATGATTCGATTCGAAAGGATTCGCTTCGAAATTGGACAACTGATTCGGATTCGATTCGAGATTCGAACCTTAGGGATTCGATTCGCAGGATTCGATTCGAAAGCCGATTCACACAGCCCTACTCCCCACTCTCTCTATCACCCATTCCCCGATCATTAGCCTATCACATGCATTGCCGGAAAAATTCATCACCTTGGTCTTGTCCTCACTGAACAACCCGCCTTTCGCAGAGGCAAACTTAACAGTCTCTGTCATCAAGCCTTGCAGGTCACCCTCACTCTCACCAAACCAAGCCACACGATATCATCAGCCAACCATAATCCAGACATGCATCATTTTTTTGCCTCGGCAATTACCACAACAACAAACAAGTCGTCGTGTTCTTTCACCGAGGCAACATGTATCTTTTTGTGTTTAGATAAGATGCCGTCGCGATCGGCATTTAAAAAAGAAAACATGGTTTCAAGTGCAAGCCATCGGTGCAGAGAGATTGCGGTACAGTTTTAGAAACCCATGGTGGGTATTGTCAAGAAATGTGGCCAGAAAAATAAAAAATAAGAGAACACGAACCAGGTCAGGCGACGTGAAGATTCCAGCATGGCATTGTCCAGATGGTGACAGTTTGACAGCAGGCTCGGATGAATAGACAACACAACAACAAGAAATAAATTTGGTCACAAATATATCAATTTCGGTAGGTAGGTACCTCAATTTTTAGTGCGTGAAAACATGGAAAAACATGAAAAAAAAGGAAAAGGCACAATTAGCATAATATCTCCAAGGAAGCGAAATGGGGGCCAGATCAAAGAAACCTATATACCTACCTAGGCCTACCTACTACCAGGGATGGGTAGGTATAATACGTCACGTATTATACGGTAAAATTTACGGTATTATACGTAGTATTATACGTACGTATAAAACCCACGTATTATACGTTTCGCCGGATGTCAGCACATGGCACATGTTTTTGGGGTGCAACGTGGTGGGTAAATTGATTGGGCATATTGCCAGAGTCGTAAGATTTGTATTTATTTAGATAATTAAAGAAGTTTAAATGAAAATGTATAGGGTCAAGATGCAATACTTGTGCAGCAATCGACATTTATGCCAGTTATTTTAAGTCGATTCGTTCATGTTGTGTGAAATAATGGGACTGGGAATTTTCTTTTCGTTTACTGGATGTTTTCACATTTTTTCTCTGTAATGGGTTTCATTTTTTCGTGACTTAAAAGCAAATAAAGGAGGACAGCCATCGCATGATGATGCCACTATGGGGTTAAGCCCAACTGATCGGCAATGCTGGGAATTGCTTTGTCTGCACTTCAG
Source organism: Sinentomon sp. SZTP_YWyxl (assembly GCA_030068105.1). Taxonomy (NCBI): domain Eukaryota; kingdom Metazoa; phylum Arthropoda; class Protura; order Sinentomata; family Sinentomidae; genus Sinentomon; species Sinentomon sp. SZTP_YWyxl. The sequence goes on along the minus strand of JASGXE010005730.1, from coordinate 15,001 downwards.
TTTTCAAATGGCTCACATTGGGCCTAATATCAGTACAAAATTAATACGGACAGTGGGAAGATGGGATGTGTCATGGTTCACCCATGCCACAAGTAAAACACTTTAATTTATTTTCTAAACTAAACTATTTGCTCCTTCAGTTTACAAACAGATTCAAGGTACCTATAATGCTTGAAATTTCCAAGTTCAAGGTACCCACAGTGATGTTGAGTACGAGTGGATTGGATTTGTTTGGTGAGAAATGGTGCTGTTTATGCCAAATGAGATGCAGCCAATGTTTTAGTAAATCCAAGACACCGTGTGCAAAATTTAAACTCATTCAAAAATGGAAAAAATAACGTGACCGTCACTTCTCTGTGTCCTGCAATTCTCCAAACTACTCTTCCTCTGAGGTTACTCGTATATTTCACAAATGTTTTTGAGACACAATTTTCCCTTTCCAGTTTTCCCAACATTATTTTTATCTTAAAACAGATGCCATTTACCTACTTCTGTTATCCTTTTTTCAAAAGCATGTTCCTTAAGGCAAGTAGGTACTGCTGCTCAAAGGTAAATTCGTAAAGTTTAAAGAGATGTTGAATATGCCAAAAACTGTACTGAGCTCCCAATGCAAACAATGAAAAGCACATTATGCCTTGACCACTCTGTCTGGATCAGATGTTGGCAAAAACGAGTTCTCAAAATTTTTGGGCTCCCAACAAATAGGTACCAACAACAATAATTAATGCCTAATCAATTAAAACAGATTCAATATAATTAAAAATATTCAAAAGGAAACAGGTATATATTTTTTTATTCAGACCCAACTAATTTTGTGCAGGAATTTGTTTGTTGGTCAGTACTCTTTTCTGATCTTGTGGAAATTTGTAGACAAAGCAATGACCACAAAATGACACCATTCCAATGGCGAAAAGGAGTTGTGAATGCTCATCGCAGTTCTTTAGCATGGAAAAGTGATATCTGCACTGGATTTTCTGGATACGCCATGTTGATTTTCTTCTTCCCCTGGATTGTATCTGGCACACTCATATCCTGCTGTATGGGGTAAGTTGCAATGCACATTGTATCTAAATATTATTTTTCTTTTTTGGAGTTGGAACTGGACACCTTGCAAATCAATCATTTTTTTTTTCTGTGTCTGTTGATTAATGAGTGGTGTTGGTTTGCCTGCGATTCTAAAACAAAAAATGAATTCTTACCCATGAAAAATGTTATCTGTACTTCATTTGTAATCAAAATGCAACATTGTCATGAAAATGCTATGTGTTTAAAATGCGAAATAAAATTGAGAAAAGTAGAAAAAAAAAAAAAAAAGGCAGCACCAATAGTCAGACCTGCCTAATGTCAACATTTGGTAGGGAATCGTATCTATCTAGCTACCTGTCTGGGTTCTTTTTGCAATTGATAAAATAACTTATCCTGTTGCTGATCTTTTCTCTTATAATTTAGGCCTCGTTGCTCACTTGCATTGCGATGTGCTCAAAATAACGAGAAAAACTACGTGCCACATGTCTTTTTTTGGTTTTATACGTTTTATACGCATATTATACGTGAGTATAATACGTCACGTATAATACGTGTCCAATTTCCAATTTACCCATCCCTGCCTACTACCAATAACCTACCTACTAGGGCGATAAACTGAGTTTTGGCTTTATGACAGATAAAAAACTGGCCTCTGATAGGTTTACTGGTTTAGCATGTCATGAGAAATGCCAAGTTTGTTCCACAGAAATACGTAGTTGTTTAGGAAGGAAAACCTAGAGACATACTTGGAAAGGGAAGGTGGGATAAATGAAACGAGGTCACATGCCCTCGTCGACCCTGTGTTTTTGACCAGGGTGCAACAGCATCCTGCCCATCCTCCCTCACCAAGGACACATTTTCGAAAAATTGAAACACCCCTGAGCTTTCTCCTCTTAGCAAGGGATTCCCAGCCCAGCTCTTCCCTGAGCAGTGTCACACTGGAGTGAAAGGAGAAGTCCCCAGAAACAAACCTCACTGCCCTGCGCTGGACAGCTTCAAGTGCATCAATGTGGCACTGACGATGAGGATCCCAGGTCGTTGTTGAATATTCTAAGATGGAGCGAACCAATGAGAAGTAGAGTATTTCCTTTACCTTTCTGGAGGCGTGGGAATAGTGTCGGATAAGAAATTTCAGTTGATTTGATGCCCGTTTTACCATCTGACTTATATGAGGTCCCCAGTTCAGGGCAGGATTGAAATGAATGCCAAGGTATTTGATATTGTCTGGGCGAGACAACACAGAGGGACCAATGAAATAATCTGAGATGGAGGGATGTGTAGATGAAGCAAATGACATAACAGATGTCTTTGCGACATTTATACTCATTTGATTCTCATCACACCATTTGACTATGGAATCTAGGTCATCCTGAAGGGCTTTGGAATCATCTGGAGACCTGATAACTCTGTAGAGGACTATATCATCTGCAAACAACCTGATGTTGGAGATGATATTATCTGCAATGTCATTAATATAAATGGGAAAGAGGAGAGGGCCACACACTGAGCCTTGAGGAATGCCACTAATGAGTGGGTGGGCCTCTGACAGATCGTTGCAAACGAGAACCTGGAACTGCCTGTCAGAGATAAAATTTGAGAGCCACAGGAAAAGATTTTCAGGAATTCTCAGCCTAGATAGCTTAGAGAGAAGAATAGGTATTGAGACTTTGTCAAATGCCTTAACCAGGTCAATGAAAATTGCATCAGACTGACTGGACTTTCCGAGAGCAGTGGCGATGTCATGCACAAAACTGGTCAGTTGGGATTCGCAAGAGAACTTGCTGCGGAAACCGTGCTGATGCTGAGAGAAGAATTTTTGACCCTCGAGCAACCGATATAAATAGCCGGCTACCATCTTTTCCATAAGTTTAGCTGAAGAGCTGATAAGACTTATTGGTCGGAAGGAAGTAGTGGAAAGAGGCTGGCCACCTTTAGCTAGTGGTATCACGATACTCATTTTCCAATCATTTGGGATTACCTACATTTTGGGCCAAGGATACTGAGAAGAGCACAAAAAGGAAAGTTTTTAGTTTGTCGCAGTGGTTTTTAAGGAATGCCATAGGTATGGAATCAATGACATTGAAAGTGGAGTTCTTTGATGTTTTGATCGCTTTAACCACCGCTTCCAGGGAAATCAAATCAGCATCACGGAGAAAAGCTTGAACTCGGTTGTGGGTGACAGTGGATGCAGCAGGAATCTTTGGGTTGAGATAGCTCTTCAGAGCCAAAGCAAAACAGCTACTCGACCCAGCATTGGCACCAGAGGGACCTTGACTGGAAGTTTTGCTATTGTGGAACTTCCAAAACTGCTTTGATGTGATGACATCATTGATTGCAAGTTTCTGAACAAAACGTGCCTCAATGAAATTCAGATTGTTTTGGTAATCCTTTAAAGCAGCAGCATAAAGAGGGAACAGATCCTGGTTTGAGGAGTAGGAAGAAAAAAGGTTCAACATTTTGAAGTATTTTTGACGAAGACTGGCATTAAACCAAGGTGGGAAGGACAGATTTCTAATTTTGGATCCCGCGCCTAGGAATAAAGTGATCAATGGTCAAAGTGCAAACTGTCTTGAATTCAGTCCAGAGCTGGTCAACTATGGGGTCAAGATTACAGAAGTCAAGCAGAGCAAAGTCAAGTAATCTATCGACAGCATCCCTGTCGTATTTGTCAAAAAGATATTTGCAGCCAAGGTCACTTTGGTGGGAAGGGAGAGGGGGAGGTGCACAACAGTCAACCTGGAAACAGGCACTTATCATAATCATAAAGTGGTCACTCATGCCTATAAAGGATTTAATTGACATTGCTGTTGACTGTGGACAGTGAAAAATAAGATCAATAGCTGTTCCAACATTCGGCTCAAGCATGTCAGTGGGTCGAGTGACAATGTTCACAGCCTGACTCAGAGAAAACCTGTCACATAGGCGTTGCAATCCCTCTGGATAAACACAGTCTGCTGGACAAGGGAGGACATTGAGGTTGAAGTCGCCCATGATGAAAATCGGCGAGCTACAACCAAGTGGATGTGACTGCAGGCATGGAGTGATTGCTGCCAGGAACTCTAAATAAATTGCAGTGAAGCAGTTTAAGGACTCGCTGGGAGGTCTATACAGCAGCAAAAGATAGGCGGGAGGGTAAGAAAATCCAAGAGAGACTACAATAAATTCAAGTGCTTCACTGCTGTAAACAAGCTTGGGCTGCAGGGAATGTTTCACTCCCAGGAGCACCCCTCCACCAGTTCTCAAGCGATCTCTACGAAAAACTATATATTTTTGGGGAAGAATGTCATTTTCCGTGCATGAATCATCGAGCCAAGTCTCTGTGACAGCCACACAATCAGCATCGAGCTTAGGAAGGGCTGCAGCATTTTGGAATATTCCACAACTTCCTGGGCTCCATTTCAGAGGTGCCACATTGATGCACTTGAGGCTGTGCAGAGGCGAGCTGCAAGATTTGTCTCGGGCAATTTTTCGTTTGATGTGAGTGTCACCTCCCTCATCAATGATCTTGGTTGGGAAACACTACAACTCCGAAGAGTTTTGCATGGTCTCTCTTCTTTCAGGAAATGCATAAACAGATGTGGGGGGTTTTTTTTTTTACTGCCGGCGCAACCGCAAATCCGATGAATCGGAGTAACCGCGCCGTGAAAATAAAAAGAACAGTCCCCCAAGTGGGAGAAGTCGGGCCGATATTCCACATTGCATTATTATTATTATTATTATTATTATTATTGTCCCCTGGCTCCAACCAACGCCAACAAGCACCACCGTGACAGGCCGATTTACAATAATCCCAAAGCGACAATGGTGGGTAATATCTGACCTGCCCAGGAGAATGCTTGCCATAAGGGGTGTGCCAGTCAGCCTACAACCCATTCACTACTGGCAGTTGAACTACAAAGGTCATGGAGACATGGAAGCCAGGAAGCGGAGTAGGTAATAAAACATCCAAAAATGTCCCTAAACAGGAACTGGTTCAACTGTTAGCAGTAGTGTACAGGTTGGTATGGGTGAGCAGAGTGTTACATGCAAGTAGCAAATCACTCTCCTCCAAGTTGTGCTGGCCCCATTTTTTTTTTTTTTTTTTTTGAAAAAGGATATGCAAACAGCAATACAGATATTTTTCAATAAACAACAGTACAAAATTTAACCAGACAACAGTGCTATAATAGAAGGCTGAGGAGGCACACGTCCACAAAGAGCCCAAAGGGTTTATCCCTGCAAAATATCAATAATCAAAGTCCTGCAAACAGTAGGTACCTACCTATCAAATTAGAATACCTTCCTATAGATAGAAATGGACAGGCCGGGATGGGTGGGGAAATTAGCAGGGCTAGCACAAGCCCCCACCCAGTAGCCCCCAGGAATAGGGCCAGATGTGGGAAACAACCTACCTACCTACCTATCTCAATCCAGCCAAGTACCTATGGAATGGAAGTATGAAGGGAAAAAGAAGGGAAAAAGAGACAACTCAAAACAAAAAATTTGTGGTTAAAACCTGTGGGGTATCAAGAGTGCATAAGTAATTAAAAAGGAGAGCTTTGAATCTCGAGACAGCATCTTGTTTGCGCACCTCACCTGGAAAGGAATTCCAAATAGAGGGTAACCTAAAACTTAGACTAAATTTGCCATAATTAGAATGAGGGATTGGTAGCAAAAATTTGTGGCTTACTGCACCACGAGTTGTAGGTGCATCACTCGATGTACCCATCTCCCTAAGAACAATACAGCTCATCCTCAGCTTACCATGAAAGATGGAAAATCCCAGCAAACCAAGGCGAAAAACAATCAGGTGAAAAAGTGGCAAAATGTTGAGGTATGAAAACAAAGGCCTTGAAGGAGTATGTCTTGGACACTTCAAGATTATTCTAATCAGGGCCTTTTGCTTATTGTATAATTTCAGTAGTCTAGTTTTACAAGTGGAGCCCCACACCTCAATGCCATATAGCAAACGGGAATAAACAAGACTATAATACAAACGAACAAGAATATGCAGAGGAAATAAATGAGATGCTTTCACAAAGAAGTAATACAAATTGGAAAGAGAAGCACATAATGAATTGATATGAGGCATCCAGGTCATGGTCTCATCGAATGTTACACCTAAAAACTTCATACTAGCAGAACTACTGATTCTATGGCCATGCAAAGTGATATAATATCCATCATCCCTTGGAGGCAGTTTCCTATGAAGAGAATGAAAAATTACCAGCTTTACCTTGTCCCAATTAAGGGCCAACCGATTGCAACTCAGCCACTCAATGACATTTGCCAAGTCTGCATGAAGCACTGTAAGTGCATGATCAATGGAAGAAGAGGAAAGAAATAACGTGCTGTCATCAGCATAGAGGATTAACTTGCTACTGATATTGACTGAAAAAAGGTCATTTATGTAGACCAAGAAAAGCAAAGGCCCAAGTACTGATCCCTGAGGAACACCACACGAGATATTTAATCGTGTGGAATGCTCCAAACTCCCGAATTTGACAACCTGCTTGCGTTCAGAAAGATAACTCCGAAAAAGCTCTAGGACATGGCCACGAATTCCTAATTTTTGTAACTTTCCAAGCAAAATCTCATGTTCCACACAGTCAAATGCTTTAGACAAGTCTAGTGATAAGCCACACACAACGTTTCCTTGATCCAACGCATTATTGATAGTGGTGGCAATGTTGTTAATTGCCTGAGAAGTAGGGCTGTGCGAATCGGCTTTCGAATCGAATCTCTCGAATCGAATCCTGCTTCTTCGAATCTCGAATCGAATCCGAATCCCTTCTCCACTTTCGAATCGAATCTTCTCGAGGCGAATCGTTAAGTTCGAATCGGCATCGAATCGCTTTCTCGAATCGAAGCGAATCTAGTTTCGAATCTTCCCAATTTTATCTCAGGCACATTAATTTCCCAGCATAAAGCATGCGTAGGCCTAAATGTTAATCAAGTTGGTGAATTGAATGAAGATTAGGTAGGTGCACCACAAATGGGGATTGCGCAAATTTAGGAAGACGGAGCATGGGTTCCAGAATGAGGTGAGACACCAGTAAGAGGCAGGTAGGTTAGGTGGAACCTACCTACTTGTCTCAACAAAGTTAGGCAAGGCTGGTAGGTAGGTACCTACCGGCTACCACTAGTTACCCCTACTATAAGTGCCATTAATGCATGTGGGAAGGCCTATGTCCCTCAGAATAAAACACGAGATGACCCATGTAGGTAGGTACCTGCTAAGTAGTAGCATAGAATAAGTATACTATAAGAAGGGACACGGCGCGGCGCCTGCCCCACCCAGACTGTTTATTTTTCATTTCTTTGAGGAGGAGTGGGTCCGGCTCTGCTGGAGACTGCTCTGCCGCGGCGCCATTTTGAAACTGAGAAAACATCGCATGTGAACATGGGAAATCAATGGAAAACTGCGTTGAATTTTTACTGTAAAATTGGATCTATTGGATGGAATTTGACGATGTCGGGTGGATTTGATAGGGTTTGGTTCAAAGAACAGGACTAACAAACGGCATTTCAAATGTAAGCCGGGTATTACGAAAGATATTCCAACAAAATTCAATCAAAAACCTCCAAAAAGAGGTCAGAACGCGAATGTGATAAAATTGGAATGCAGAGAAATGTTCGTAAAGATTGCACACCAGCACTTCATTTGATGCCTGCAACAAGGCCACAGAAGAAGAACAAAAATTCCACAGTCTGCCTGCCACCAAGATGCTGCAGCGTGCAGCATGTTGAAAAACTTCAAAGTCGTCAAATTCTCCACCACATATGTTGCACTTTCGACATCGTCAAATTGCGGCAAAAACCCGATGTCGATTTCAACGTGAGGTTGGTTTCGCAGACAAAATTGAATATTTTACTCTAAAATTTTTACTCGAGCAACTTCAGGAGAAACAGCTGGTGGAATGGACAGGTGAAGTTGCAAGGAATTTCCATCGCGCTGACAAACCAAAAGAGTGACAGAGGAGAAAGAGTGACAAAAAAGTGACATAATTTTCAATTTTACGATAACAATTTCGATCACCCTTCATAAAAGTTTAAAATTGGTTAAAAAGTCAGAATTTTCAAAACAGTGAAATTCATGGGTGTCTCGGGTTCATGAGTTGGAACAAAAGGCAACAACCGACAGGTCTGCCAATTTTATCACCCGAATGGAACCAAAAAAGCGCTCCATTTCCGGTCAACCCTCCAACCACTGCTCATCCGGCCGGTAGCGCCATGGTCACTGCAAGTGAAATGACTATTTGTTTGGAAAAATGGAAATGCACCTTTGTAAGCCAAAAAAGGCGGCGAAAACTCCATGACAATCAAAATCGGCAACAACCTCATCGCCTCGGCTGTTGTGGACGAAGTAACACAAAATTGTTTTCGCGAACTAGGCATGGGTTCATAAAAATGCTTTGCAATTTGAAAGAAATTACCCACCACGATGTCATCAATTTCAGCGAACGGCAGGCGTTTCTGGCATTCGACAACTCCATCCACATTTCGAGTGCAACGCCCGACGACTTGACAACTTCGACAACAGCCCTTTTGTCCAGCAAATTTCACTGCCATCAGAGTGAAAGCCACTCGCGCTGCACAAAAAAGCTTTCCCGAAAACGACAAAATTAACAGCAACCACGGAATCGCAACAACAATTATTGAGAGTCAGCAAATGAGAGTCAGCTGCTTCAATAACAAATGAGAGTCAGCTGTTTCATGACAAACTGAATGAGACACGAAATGACAAAGGCAGAACTCCAGAAACACCACCCAGTTTCAATTTCCAGCGGCAGCATCTCACGTTCAACCACATGGGCCGCAGACGGTCCAGCGATGTTTTTCTCATTTGCAAAATGGCGAAGCTGACGTAAGCAGTTTACGCTGCTCGAGAGCCGTGTCCTTTCTATTAGTATTTTTCTTCTATGGTAGTAGCTAGAAGAGGCAGATACCTACCTATCATTGGTTCCAGTATGAGGTGAAGTGAGACACCAGCTATAGGTACCGAGGTACCTACCTCTCTCGATAAAGCAAGGCAATGTAGGTAGGTACCTATGACTAGTTACCTACCCTGACTAAAAGTGCCATTAATGCATGCAGGTAGCTGCCTATAAGCATGTACGTATGCCTGGCCTGTTATGCAGGTAATGCTCTGCAGCAAAATAAATGCAGAGAAAGGAATGAAAAACACTAGGAAGGTAGGTAGGTAGGCTACCTAGTAGTAGCGGTCACAGGATGAACTGTCAATTGGCAGGTTGAGGTTACTTTGTCAGTGATATTAGGCCAATCTGTTTTGGCTGAATAGTCATATAGGTGCCTAGCCAAACGATGGTAGGAAGGTAGGTGCCCACTGCCCACCTGATTACAATCTGATTTTCCTTCCTGCTGATAACCTGGTAAAATGGCAGGGCAAAAACTCTAGCCGATATCTGGTACAAAATCATCATGAAAGAGAATTGGCCTGAAATTATTGAAGATAATGAGAGCTTTTTCTGTCAAAAACTGGAATACAAACATTTTATTCCAGGTGTTTTTGTAAGTAGCAAAGACCACAGCAACACAGCAAACAAGACAAACACAACAAAAAAAGCCAAAATCAACTTGCTGAACACCAGAAATGGGAGCACCATGTCTTTTCAAATTTTCCAACACAGCAAACAAGACAAAAACAGCAAAAAAAGCCAAAATGAACTTGCTGAACACCAGAAATGGGAGCACCATGTCATTTACTACCACCTTTATAAACAGGGGTGACAGTTGCAAGTTTTAGTTGATCAGGATAAGAAGCAGTTGAAAAAATAATGTTACAAATAAATACAATAGGCTTAATAACATGAGAAACAGCTATCTTCAAATCTTTACCAGAAACAATATGAATGGGACCACACTCTCCAGGCATAGATGCTAATGCACCACTCACTTCATTGTCAGTGACAGGGTATAAGAACAATGATTCCTCAGTGTTATGAGTAAGAAATGATGCATAGCTCAACTCACTGCTATTAGGTGCAGGTGCTGTGACCTTACCCAGGTTCACAAAATAAGAATTGAATTCATTTGCAACAGAAACAGGATCCTCAACTTCCCGATCTGAGACAAGAATTTTACCAGGTTTGAAACGAGCCTTACTCATGCCAAGAGCAGATTTAATAATATTCCAGGTTTTCTTTGTGTCACCAGCAGCTCTAGAGAGTTGATCCTGGTAATAATTACGCTTTGCCATACGCAGCAATCCCGTTAGTAAATTACGGTACTTACGATACCGCAAAAATAATTCATGATTGTCAGGATCTCTCTTATGGGCATAGAAAAGTTGATCTCGAGTTTTTAAGGACCTTAGTAGGCCAATAGTAATCCATGGATTGCGAGGAGCCTTGTATTTTTTGTGCTTGAGAGATTTGGAACATGCCAGCTTTAAGGTAATAATTTCCTGTGAAAAAACACTAACAGCTTCATTTGAATTCTTACACTGAAAAAGACAATTCCAATTCACATTCACCAATTGTTTACGGAACATCTCATAATTACAAATTTCAATATTTTTTGACAAAGTAGAATGCAAAGTATAATCAGTAAGAGGTAGTGCAAATGCCACAAATATACCATGGTGATCTGTAATGTCGAGCGCAACAGTGCCACAGCTGTTCATCAACAAAACATCAAGCAAGGTTTCACTGACAACAATGTGGTCAATGACAGTAGCTGTGGAATGAGTCACTCTAGTGGGATTGGTAATCAACTGCCTGAGACCATGAGAGGTTAAAAGGGCACGATACTGATTTGCATAGCAATCCTGCAGCAAAAAATTGATATTGAAGTCCCCCAAAATCAAACATCCATCAAATTGGGATGTCACAATAGTCAAATAATCTTCAAAAAGACCGATGAAGTTTGCAACATTAGCTGAAGGGGATCTGTAGACACCACACAGGGCACATTTAACATATTTACGAAATCCAAAACCCACAGGTATTTGAAGTGATAACCACACTATCTCACAATATTGGCCAGCACTAACAACCTGTAGGTCCAATAAGGAACATGGCAAAGTTTCACACACATAAACTACTACTCCCCCCGAGTTCGAGTCATGGCGTAAGCAAGAAAACAGCTCGTATCCTGGAATTTTAAATGGGTCCAAACTGTGACATGAGGGGAGTTGAACCTCAGACAAAATAATTATTTGAGGCATGCGAGCTAAGCGTTGAACAAAAATGAGGAACTCGTGGAAATGAAGGCGAATGCTACGAATATTCACATGCAATGCATGTAATCCTAACCAATCTTTAGATAACGTGATGTAGCTACCAAAGCTACAATCTAAAGAGACCACATCTACTTCGGACTCATCTTCAGATGGAAGTTGAAAAAGATTAGGCATATTGCAAAGTGACAAAAGACAATTATCAATCTCTCAAATTCACAATGTGCAATTACTGCAAAGCAGGCAAAGACAAACGGTTAACATCATCAACAGTATGAATCTGGAGAGCAGGGCCAAGCTCATCTTTACACAAAAAAAATTCGACCATTTTTTACCCACAAATACTTGTAAGCACATTGCTTTTTGAAATACAGACACTTATTGTACAATTCTCTCTTCTCAGGAGAAAGATGTTCACCAACATATATAGGCGTATCACTGGCATCAAATCCAAGCATCTTAGTAGTGAGCCTCACTGATTTAGCTCCTTGAATGTAGCTGTCACGAACACTTCGCCTGACAAACTTGACCACCAAAGGCTTTGGACCATTGCCACATGTCGGAAGTCGATGTGTTATACTGACATCAGTCTCCAGCGTACTCAGCTTCAGCGATCTGCCAATGTTCATCACCACTTTCAATGGATCTTCATTCGGTTTTTCAGGAATTCCTCTAATGATGACATTATCTTTGTATAAGTAATCATCATGTTGCTGCACAATCATCTTAAGATCCTTGACCTGTTGCTTCAGCTGACTGTTTTCTTCCAGCACAGTATCCAGTCTCTTTTCAACATGTAGAATTCGACCAGTAATGACATCCAATTTAGAGATAGCTTCGTGAAACTGCGTGCTCATAAACTGCACTGATGCCACAAGTTCCAGAACAGTAGATTTGTCTGAGATGCTCAAAGGATCCTTCGAGACATCGCATCCAGACACAAAGTGATCAGGAGAATGGCCGTCACCAAGTTGAGTTCGGAATAAACCAGCATATGACTTGGACTGCTCGGCAACTGGTGATGGAGGCAAATCAGAGCTACCCTGCTTAACAGCATGACCAGCTGGCTTTGGCGAGTTACGGCTATTCGCCGTCACTGAACAGGATCTGCAGAACCATGGATGATCATTGTCGCTAAGACCAGCAAATTCGGCATTATTAAGTCCCGAGCAACCTTTATGAATCCATGTTAGGCAGCTTGAACACTGGATTGATGCAGACTTCTCTTTGGAATGTCCAGAGCAAACTGAGCAGGAAGTGTTATTGTCCTTGCTTCGTGATTTTGGCATTTTGACGGAACAATAATGATAACAGAAATCAGCTGTAGACAGCACAGGTAGACACCGTTGTGCAGGATATTCAGCTTTAAACAGACTGTTGTGACCTATCTCCAGGACCTAATAGACAAAAAAGAAGAGGCGCTTCCCACACCTCAAAGAAACAATGTTTCACATCCCAGATTTGAAAAACCGAGTTGGTTTTTGGGTGTGGGTGCAATGGGGAGAATGATTGAAGGAGGTGCAAAAATGGTACGGCAACAAGGCGAGAAAAAAAAAAAAACCGTAACAAAAACATAGGTACCATCTCAGCACGTGGACGTTTTCATGAAGAATCTCCATCCAGTGGTTCGTCACAGTTGTCAAATTGCGCAAAAAGTGACATCATGGTCACCAAAAACAAAAAACACATGTCCATGTCCAAACATGACAAGTCACAAATTCAGTCAAAAAATTCAATTGATTCGATTCGTGCCAGAATGGGGAAAAAAAATTACCAATTAGGCAAACTGAAATTTTGCGTTAACTACCTATGGGTCTGTATCCTACCTATGTGCCAAATTTAAACATGATTGCAAGCTACCTAGGTATCTACTATTTTTCTCTTTTTTCACCTACCCCGATCCTACTCACAAAAAAGCTTCGAGATGTTGACTGCATTGAAAAATGAATGGGCTTTCTTCAAGTCAAACAAAGTTTACCTGCAAGCAACTCCACCGATGATGCGTCAGAGCGAACCTGGGAGTTCTCGCGCCGCAGCGGTAAGTAGACCCTCCCAGTCCAACTCGTCAGCATAATCAACAGAGCTACCTACTTGCGATCTGAAGTTAATCACAGTTGAGATGTTCACTGCAGCCCAAGAAACAAACGAGCACCTTTTTATGGGTGAGGGGGGGATTTCTGGTAGGTAATACAAAACTCAGATAGGCAGCCTGAATCTATGGATCTAGTACGCACCACAATGCAAAAATAGGCCACTGCCTTCATTTATTTTCGTAGGTACCTACCTATCATGAGTAACAAGGAAGGCAGGACCTCTGTTATCAAAATACAAATGCAAAAAGTCGGTTCGAGAAGATAAATTTAATAAAAAAAAAAAAAAAATACCTTCCTACTTGAATACCTACCTTATAAAAACAAATTTTCAAGAAAAACAAAATAAACAAGTAGACATGAAAAACCTAGGGGCTCAAAAAAAAAAATAAATAAATAAATACCTACATCAAAGTAAGTCCAGGGAAACAATCATAGCAGAAAAGTACCACATCCCCATCTGTTCGAAGATCGATCATGCGCATGGTGAAGACCTTACAAGTAGGCCTAGCTGCCTGACATGATCACGAAAAGCGGGACCCTTCATTGCAAGGCAGTCTGGAGTAAGATTTAGACTATTCCATAGGAAAATAGAGCCAACAAAGAAACTGTGTCTGTCCAGGTTACCGAATGTGCAAGGGATTTTCAATGAAAGATTTTTACATTTTCTTGTGGAGCCGGTGTTTAGACTTGGATGCAAACACGTTTCTGCCCACCCACCTCTGTCAAGGATGCAATTTCTGAGAATCTCAAGAGCATGCAACTTCCTCCTGAGCTCAAGGGATTCCCAACCCAATTCCCGAAGAAGTCCACTCACACTTACAACTGGGTAATGGCCAATGATTCCGCACACAAACCTCGCCGCTCTTCTCTGCACAGCTCTACTTTATCGATTTGACATGAAAGATGAGGATTCCATGTGGTAGTTGAATACTCAAGCAAGGACCAAACAGTGGAAAAGTACAGAATAGTCTTTACACGTCTGGATGCTGAAGAGTAATTTCTGATGAGAAATTTTAATTGCACTGAATGGGTTGGGGTGATGGACCTTGGAGTTTCAAAACAAATACACTTCCTACAAGGGCAGGCGGTTTTTTATCATTTGTCTGTTTAACTGTTTAATTAATTAATTAAATCATCAATTAATTAATCAATGCTTAAGCATGCGTCAGAACAATAAAACAATAAAAAACCTATAGTTTCGAAAAATGTGGATCGGCATGCATTTTTCATGGAATACCTCATTGTGTGGAACAGATTGCATCTCCTCCCAGAAGTTTTAAATATCTCAGAGAAGCAATTCATTCAGATAGTTCACTCCAGGCCAGGGCCACCTTTACCAACAGGCCCGCTGGGCACGGGCCTGAGGGCGAAATGGTCCTTGGGGCGAAAAAATTGCAACACTTGCAACGAAAATACAATTTTTTTTTTGGAAACAAGTTTAATTTGCAAAAAAAAAAAATGAAGAAAATTCATAATTCAATTTTTTTTCGAAACAAGTAATTGTTTTTGCAGTGTGTTCCAAATGGTGTTTTGTTTTATTCGGTTGTCATGTCGGCGTCTTTTTCAGTCACCGGTGGGGTGGGCAGAGACGTGTATGAAGAGACAAACAGATTTGGCCCCTCCACTTTTTTGTATCACTTTTACTCCTGCCATCTTTCGGGGAAATCAGGGTAATGAACACCGTCGGTCAAGTTGGCCTCTC
>JASGXE010005729.1:0-23229 GCA_030068105.1 Sinentomon sp. SZTP_YWyxl | reverse complement strand
CGTGAAATCCCACAAAGACATTGTTGCGATAAATATCAATTGGAAAAATCCTACCAAATTGCGACATTTGAGGAAACAACTGACATGATTTAAGTCCTCGCAGAATGGAAGCCCGTGCATTGTTACATCCCAAAGTGTTTGCCATTTTCGCAGATACCCGACTGCGAAATTCGGATTTCGGCACCAGTTTGATTCTGGCGAATTCTCCGATGTCACCGAAGATTGTCAACGGCAGCTTTGCAGCAATATTCGACAGCAGGGATGTCCTATTCGAATTCGCCAAGAAATTCCAACATCTGGTTGACGAAGGAGGAAAATGTAGTCCAGGTGAGTGCGAACTGGAATAAAGAGAGAGCGCGGAGAGAGAGAGAGAGAGAGAGAGAGAGAGAGAGAGAGAGAGAGAGAGAGAGAGAGAGAGAGAGAGAGAGAGAGAGAGAGAGAGAGAGAGAGGAGAGAGAGAGAGAGAGAGAGAGAGAGAGAGAGAGAGAAAGCCTGCAAAAATAAAATGTTCGAGACAAATAAGCCTTATCTGAAATAGTCCTTGACTGAAATAAAATGTTTGTCTGAAATAGTCCTTTGACTGAATAGTTCTTCATGGAAATAAAATGTTTGACTGAAATTGCCCATAACTGAAAGATCATGGTTGACAGAAATTGTCCTGGACTGAAATTGTTCTAAAATTGAACCGTTGACTGAAGTGGTTACTTGAATGAAATGGCCCAAAACTGAAATGAATTTTTTTTTCGTTTATTGTGAACATTGTGCAAAATTTGAAACATTCAATAGATTAAAAAATCAGGAAACGATACATTTAAAAGGGTATTTTCAGAACATATGAGCGCATGTCAATGTGAGAAAAAGCTTTTTATGATTCTGTTCTATAAACTCCATTTCATTCGCAACCGAAGCAAGAGTTGGACCTTAAATGATAATTTTAACCTTTTCGCACAGCTATTGTAGTAAACTTTATCTTTTCATTTGAAAGAGCACAATGATGTGAATGATCTCAAATAGAAGGCCCATGCCATACGTGCACTCAAACTGACTTCTTAACGTGTCTATCATAGAATTCAATGGTTCTTGTCTTTCTGCTCGCATAGAATCTTGAAAGCAAGAAGCATTCGTGTACCTACCACTGTTGCTGCCTAAATGGTATCTTCTTAAGTGGAATATTTGGGTTTGAAACCAGAGCGCAGAAGGAATACAAAACCCGTAATATCCTTACAGCTAGCATAATGCAAGGGCATTATCCACCACCTACCTATACTCGTAAACTACGGAACAATTATTTCAATTCCTTTTTTCATTTATCCATCATTTGACCGTCATTTTTAGCAACGGAATTTCTAAAGACAGGTTATGACAATTTTTGGTGTCAGGTTATGACAATTTTTTGGTTGTCAAAAATTTAGGCACCTATTTTTTCGACAGGTTTAGTGTAAATATTAAACTAAGCAGACCTCTAAGAGTAAAACTGTAAAAATTCGACAGTTTATAGAGAATGATTTTAAATAGAAATTTTATTGACTTCAAAGCCACTTTCACAACAATCCTCGTTTTAATCGTACAACTGTGGCGACCTCATGAGTTCCGTTCAAGTTGTCAGTGCAAATTCGCCTTGACACGTTTTTTTCAACACTTTTTCTTAAAACAAAAAATTGCTGTGAAATGCTCTCTACGCGTTTTTCTGCAAGTGGGAGGATGGGTTAGGTTGGGTAAGGTCAGGTAAGGTTGCATTAAGTTAGGCTTGGCGAAGAAAGCTTAAGTAAGACTGAGTCTGGAGCAAGTGATCTTGGATGAACTGAACCACATGCTCGTTTTTCTGCAAGTTTATCTAAAATGCAAGTTCCCTAACCTGCCTTACCTATCCTAGCCTCAAATGTAACCTTACCTAACCTAACCTTACCCAACCTTACCTTACCTAACCTAACCTAAACTAGTCTAACCTAACCTAACCTGGCCTAACCTAAACTACCCTATATCTTCCCGCTTGCAATTGCGTGAGCATGTGATTCAACCCACCAGCTAGGAGAGAGCCACCATCTCTGTTGGCGTTTTGACGAGCGTGTGCGCAATCTCTCAGCCTGTGAGGGAATCATCGCACGATGTCCCCCTTAACAAAAATACATTTGCTGCACCATGTAGTTTTCCAGTCTTTAATTGAGGGGGACATCGCGCGATGATTCCCCACATTAAACCGTGACGGCGGACACTCTGCCATGAAGAGAGCATGGTGCGATGTCCCCCCCCCATGAAACGAGCATAACCCGACAAAACTGCACAGCACTTTACATCACAATGATTAGGTATCAGGCCCTTTCCCAAGATTCACTCGATTCTGCATCTGTCAAAAATACCTGATTTTATCAAACATCTTGAACTGGTGCGTCATTATGTCGCAGGCGACATTTTTGCTGAATTTCGAAGTCGTCCTCTTTGATTTATCATTGGCGACATCCAGCTCTGCTGATTGTCAGTCTGTCGAGTCTATGGATTGCCGATTCATGTTTTTGTTGGTGAGTCTGATGCCAACTTGTTTTTCCGACAACAACAAACAACCAATACTCGTACCTACAGTGAGATTAAAGCTAAACCGGTGGGCTGGTGGTTCGCCCGTCGGACGCTCTCGCAGCTGCTTGCAATGGGGAAGGACGATGCGATTGGCTCATGCAAGCAAAAAGCTTTAGCCGGCAATTTTGTCGTTGTCAGCGCGCAATTTTCAATCTCATGTCGCAGTTGAGTTACTGGGTGTACCGAAAACAACGACGAGTCGAGATGGTGCGTTACACGGAGGAGGAGCGAGTGAGATGGTTCTGTTGATGGGAGATAATTACAGAAGTGCTGCCCAGGTTAGCCAGGAATTTCATGCTTGGCATCCTGACCGGCCGGTTCCGGCCGAGTCGACGATTTCCGGCGTCATGCACAAATTCAGCACCACATTTTCCGCGAAAAATGTGTCAAGGAAAGGGACCGGGCCTGCAGCCACGGACAGGCACATTCTACTGCGGTCCTAGCGGCTTATGAGGCGGATCCTTGTCAAAGCACTCGCCGAGAGGCGCAAGAAGCTGGGAAAAGTCAAGGGAACGTGCTACGCATTCTGCATGGCAACAAACATTATCCTTACAAGTTGTGATCCATGCTTTGAACGATGGTGTTGCTGAACTTCGACTCAGTTTTTGTGGCTGGGCTCTGGAACAAATTAACAGGTGTCCGGCTTTCGCGCGCTTCAATTGATGAGGCCCGTTTCCAGTTGCAAGGCCACTTCAATAGCAAAACAAGCAATGGTGGAGCCGAGAAAACCCGAGGGTCGCATCCACGACCGTGCCATTGCATGACAAAGATTGCATGACTGCATTGTCGCCGATGGCGAACAATTCGAAAATTTACAGGACGAGTCTGTAGATTACTCGTCGTTCACCCTGTAGGCGGTCAGTGTTAGAGGCCACATTTTACCTCAATGGAGATAAACAGGTGGCTGAAAACAACATAAAAACACAGTCGAAAGAGCAACAAGCACATGCAAAACGGGTGAACTCCATCTCAGCTTTAATCTCACTGTATATCTAACATGATTCTTATTCCGCCAATGTGTTTTACGAAATTTCTTTAACTTAAAGCAAAAAAGAGATGAACTGCAACACACACTAGGTTATGGGGAACCTGAAGGGCCGTGGAATCTCAGCGTTGCGAATCCAGAATAACAATATGAACCAAATGAAAAAAGACCACTGCACAAGAAATTTGAACGGGGTTTAATAAGCTATGAGCACTTTGAAAGCAAACAAATTTGATTTCTCAGGCGAGGGCTGGTACCGAACGACATTACCACAAATTAAACAAAACAAAACCGCAAAATCGCAGATTTTTCTTTCGAATCCGATTATGTTTTCTGCCAAAATCCCAACTGCACACAACTACCAGATGCGATGATAGCGTTTTGCGTGAGCAGCAGCAGGCTGCTACAAACTATTTCCATAATTAAGCACCATTTTTTGCTTGTTTGTGATTTTTTCTCGGAAAGCCCTGAGACGAAGGGTACGTGGAATCCTGGCTGCTGGAAAACAATTCTCTCTTGATTCAAGAATGGATTTGGTTCAAACTCTGGTCACTGCAAAGCCATCAACAACAAGTGTCGTCTCAAAGAGAGGCGGTCTGCCTGGAAATCTGCCTTCAATGAAGGAGAATTCAATTGAATTGGACGGAATTGATGTAACTCAGATGCTCGAAGCAGGATTCTTTCATTTATCGGAGAATGACTTTCATTCTATCGGAGAATAACGGAGAATTAATCGTTGTTTATTTGGAAATATCTAATTTATTTTAGCCGTTTCCTTTCATGAATTTTTGACTATTGCTTGGCGAATCATATCAATTGGCATGTGGTTTAAATAGGACGGGCAATATCGCCTAAAAGTTTTCGCATTTTTGTCCGGGATGTCATGGAAGGGATAATTTGCGAGCAATTCTCAATTTGCCATTTGGGTGGTGCCGGTTGGCAGGGGATGTTTCCGACTGTCCGTCTGAATACGAATATTATGTCTGTCTGTGCAGACTTCAACCTCTTATATTCAAATCTTTTAAAATATTCCTCGCAGCTGTGCAAACTGATGGAAACAGCTACAACAACCACCAACGCTCGAAGTCAGACGGCGACACCGACGACCCGCAGCCGGAACAAAGTAGTTGCAGCGAAGAAACAGCCAGAAAACAGCTCGATTCGGGACTGGAATCGTCCACCGACACACACAGCAAGGAAGAGACGGACGAGGTCGACGAACTAGGGCAACCAGGATTGTTGAGTAGCTCACCTGAAGAAGATCGTCAGCCAATGAAGCTGAGCAGAGTCAGATCGAAAACTCGGAAGCTGGTCAAGTGCACCAAATGCGGCCATGAAATGAGCATTTCAAAGGTGGTATCAAAGATTTGATTCAGGAAACGAAAAGTCTAAAGCAACGACTCTTGAGTGAGCTAACTGAGAAATGACCTGTGAGAATGTGTGCGGAAAAATGTTCTGTTTTTGTGGAAATGTTTGACAATTCAGATCATTGTCCAGGAAGCAAGTACGCGGCAGTTTTCAATTTAATGTAGCGGGTCTAAATTGAGTTTAATGTTTGAGTTGAGTCTAATGCGTGCAAACCACTCCGGCGAGTTTAACTTGGTGGTACCTATATTCGTATTAGCTTAAGTAAAAAGCAAACTGAAAAATTTGCATATGCAATGAATGGGGGACATTGTCCCATTTTATTCTGAGATTATAAGATCTCCTTTCACAGGATCTGCATTGATGAGCTCGAACAAAATATCAGTTTTCTTCTTCTTTTACGGATTACCCATGCCTTTTACGGTCGAGTGTTATCTATCTGATGTTTCATGTGGTTCAATGGTTGGCCACCGGACTCTTATTGACAGCTGATGCGCTTACTTTGAAAGCCGTTTGAGCTTGATGATTGTATCTCAACATGATCTCCCGCAATGGCAATTATTTTGCCCCAAATTTGTGCGACAACCCTTCCAAGATTTGCCGTCGTTACCGTGCGTGATTGCAGTTTCAGGACAAAAAGAACTTGAGGGTGCAGTCTAGATTCTGTTCACGTCTCAGTGCTGCTTGCAACGAAGATAATCTCACAAAGCAATCTGGAAGAAAATGTGCAGAAAGCAGAAAAAAACAAGAAACGATTGCCATAATTGTTGAAATCAGCAGGGGATGCCGAGAGACTTTTGGAGGACCATGTACAAGATGCGTCGATTATTTCGTATGTTCTGTTTTTTTTTTCAAATTTCGAATGCATAATTGATCTCGATCGAATAAAGAAGGTGTTTAGCTGTCTTTTTTCAATGGACCAAAACACTAAACGATGGTATGGTCAGACATTTCGGCATGGTTAGAAGCAAGTGATGGTCCGAAAATATTGCCTGTCATTTGCATCGAAAAGCACATCAAAAGCCAAATGAATTTATGCTTGCACCATAATTAAGGAAATATGATTGACATGGGAATTTTAACATCCTGTGTCACTTGACATCTGCTGCGATAAATTCTAAAAAATATTAATAAAAGATATAATGAATGGGTAAATCAATATGTAATGAGATGTTTTGCGCATGAACAAACAGCGTCGAATTTCACCATTGTGTGCAATCACATCACTCTGTTTCCGACGAAACGTACCGTATGCCTACGTAGGTGTATAAGTTTCTTGTTTTTCGAATCCAAGTCATCAATTATACGTATTCCGATCAAAGATCTCTCTCGGCGGTTTCTCCGACAATCGACACTTCATCTGCGAGTATCATTTACAGCAGAGCTTGTGCCAGCAGGGCCAGCAGGGCCTCTAAATTTTTTTCAAAAAAACCTCATTGCAAAATACGTGTAGAACCGCTTCACTGCCATTTCCAGATTGCGAATACAGCGATTGGAAACAAAAGATTTTCACGAATCGGATGGCGTTCCCCATATTTCATCTAGATTTTTATCTTTTTTTTTTAAGATTTTTGTGAAGATTTTTGGCAGTGAGAGGCCCCGCTGCCTTGTGTGGTTTAATCTTGCGATGGAGACGAAAAATAGCATAACTAGTTATTTTTGGAAATGGGGTATTTTCCAAATCCGATTGGCGAAACCTCTCAACAAGTCCAGCCCGTCAAGGCGTTAGAGATAGACGCTACAAGAATAAGCGTTCAACTCATCTGCTATGTCAACAGAATAAGTATAAGCTGTGTGTCTTCAGCTTTCTCAAGAGTAGTCGGTTCTTGATCACCCCGTAGAGATTTCATATAACGCCAAAAGGGACGTGTCGCACCTGAGGCAATTGATGAGGACAAAAATCTATTCTGCAAGGCACCATTCATATCAACGGAAAGAGCTTTCAGTTTTGATTAACGAGGGATGTCACCCGCAAGTCTCGTGGGGTATCAACGAAAATTTGCCACTCGCTATTGTTTGAGTAGTTTCTTGAGCGAATGATTCACCCAATGGAGGTTTTTTTTATACCTCTTATCCTTGCAAAATAGGGACGTATTTAAGGCAATTTAGCTCTATCTCTGAACCAATTGATGATCCCACTAATCCCAGCGGCCAAATCTCGAATTAAAGTCAAGTTTGCCTGGCTGCCTGGCTCTAGAGAGCGCGAAGGGAAACAACCTTGGATGGCTATTTACCTCACCAAATTTGTTTGGACAAATTTGTTTCACCCCTTCATGATCAGTGATATTCCAGGAGCTGCATTCGTTTCAAGATCTTAGTGACAATTTGTTGGAAGAAGATCCAATGAGGCGTGAGCCTAAGCGGCTAGGAGCAGTGACCAGCTGCTTGAGTGAAAAAGCCTGCATTATTCTCAACACGAATTTATCATTTTGATTTAATCCATTAGCAGAAGACAAATTTAGCGACTTTGTTGCAAGAAGCCGTAAACCTTACTTGAGTCTTGAGTCTTGTTGCATTGAAATCTCCACACAAAAAGAAAATCACATCAACCGAAAATTTTCAAACAATTGAATCATAAAGATCATCAAATTACTTCCTTTTGGAATACTCGGCGGAAGATGCGAATACACACATCCAATTTTTCCAGTCCCCTTCAATTTCAATCGGCACCAGTCAATTTCAGCGGGGCCATTATCGCCAAGTCCCGATGGATATATCTCTGTGGTGAATATCGAAAACGGGTAGGAATAACTCTTTCTAATGAATGTCGGTTTGTAACCACGATTCACAGTCAAACAGAATATGGCTACATTTATGCTCATTCGGGAACTTTCGTAACATGACCTTCTCTGAGATACCGCAGATGCCTCGGCAATTTAGAACAACCACGGATCTGGGAGAAGAGGTCGGCATAGATAATGAACCCCAAATGAGAACTGACTGCCCAAAGATGCATCATTAGAAGCGGGAGTAACTATGTCACTTCGGTATGCCAATGGACCTTACCTCAGCCATTAAAGGAATCGTGGCTGAGAGTTTGAGTGAGTGCAAATTGAGAGAACATTTTGAGTGAGTCAACAGCTACCAAGAGGCGTAATTCCCTGATATGGAGCCCTCTCAAATGGAACCCCCTGAAATACGCAATTTCCTATTTTTGCATGAAGCTTCCTTTTCTTTTGGAACAACTCTGAGCATTGAATATTGAAGGAATTCCACATTGCAATTTGAGGGGTTAATATTGAGGGGGCTCCATATATACCTGTGAAATTTGAGGGGGTTCGATTTTTCCGATGAATATTGAAGGAGGGTTCCCTATCTTCACGGGTGTAATTTGAGGGGGTTCTATATTTATCAGGAAACATTGAGTAATTCTATATTCACCGGTTAAATAATTTGAGGGTGGTTCAACAAAAATGAGGAGATTCCAAATTGGATCGTTTCCAATTTGAATACCGTACACCAACACGTATCAGTTTATTCATAACATCATATTCTATTCAAACGCTCGAAAGGCCAAATTCAGAAATCTTGAAGAACAAAGTTGAATTGCATGGATATAAAAAAATCTTACGAATATTGGGAGGTGGTGACTTGAAAACGGATACTCACAATTTGGCGGAATTCTTACATTTATGCGAGAGTGTAATTTTTTCAGCTAAATTTCAAAATGTGATTGCTATTGTAAGAAGGTCCTGATCTCTACGTATTTGATGTTTACCCACCAGAATTTCAAAATATAATCTATTTATGATGATTTCCTGCAAAAATTCGTAACACAGGGTTTCCCAAAAGCCTTTGGATTTGTGGACGGCCGGTTTGTATGCTTTTTTATTAAATGTTAATCATGTCGCAAGGATTTCGGAAAACCTCTCTTCTCTGTTTCAAACGAAGAATTAACGGACACGAGTGTAATAATGCATCGTTTTCTCGTAAGATATTCGTTTTCCGGAAATCTTTGCTTCGGGTTTTTTTTAATGTTTTTCAATGACAAAGAAAAATGTTCAAAAAACAAAGAAAAATTGTCCAAAGCTCATTGTGAAACCCCGGCTTATTGAGTCGCTTGATTTAGTTCATGCTGGATTGTTGTTCTGCTGTGTGAACAATAAAACTATAATGTGTAAAAGTACCACTTGTTTTTTTTATCTCAAAATGAAAATCTATAAGACCCGTGTCGGAAAAATAATGGAGATCTAAATGGGTGGGTTAAATGGGGAATTATGAAACTCTTGAAATGCTGCATTCTCAGAGAGGGAAAAAACTGAAGTGTATTCGGGTAGTTATAATTTGCAGATCGAGTGCCATCTGGATCAATCAACAATCAGACTTGACATGGAAAGGAAAAAGCCCGATGTTAAAAAATGGCAACGTTAGCATGCTATAATCTAACAATGAAAAAACGAGGGACAGTTTTCAGGATAAAAAACCAATTCTAGCATAAATCGATGCGAGTGAAAGTGTCATTGTGCAGTGTTTATTCGGACGACTCTCTCACAAACGACTCGAGAAAACAGTTCGATGTTGACGGAATATATGGTCAGAGTAAGTTCAGATCGTCCGAAATCCTTCTCACCTATGCCCTCAGACGGGTTTAACTCCCTAATTTATGGCACTTGTCTTTTGAGTCTATGACCACTATGCAGGATGATGCTATAGCAGCTTGGTCGGGAGCTTGGTTTAGGCGTCGTTTCGCCCTTTTATTGATCAGCGGTTTTGGGCGTAGCCTCCGAGAGAACAAGGCCGTTGCGCTGGTTTGGTGACGTCACAAGACCCGACGGGAAATTTCGAAGAAATGCATTGGGAGGAATGGGAAGGCGCAGAGAAAATTGTTCGTTCTTGAAATCTCGTGAACACATTTGAGTGCGGAATGTTTCAAATGAACACAAAAGGACCACAGGACCTTTGTGTCGCAAAAATGATACCCAAAACACTTTCAAAAAACGTCCTTCAAAGGCCAAAAAGAAGGCAACTTCCCAATTCTCCGCAGTCAATGATTCTCCGCAGTCCAGGATGCAAGTGCAGTTCAAAAAATGCTCACGCCGGTGCTGGCATATTGGCGTTGTTTCTTAAAAGGACAGTTCTGAGGGAGCAATCTCAAGATGCTTTGTTGGTTCAGTGGTAGAATTTCCGCTTCAGATGCGAAAGACCCAGGTTCGATCCCTAGTGCCGGCGAAAATTTTTCAATTTTTGCAAAAGTTTCTGCCACACATTTTTTAATGATCTTGCGATTTTTTCCGTTGCAACGTGGTTTTGACCTGCGGAAGAGTTGTCGAGGAAGCTTTCACCTTTCCCAAAATGCTAAAATAATTGAATTTGAACACCAAAACCATATCAAGACACATTTCGACGCGTGTTCTTGCGCCAAAAACAAACATGCTTCCATGTCGCATTCTCTCTTGATAAAAGAGTCAAATGGTGTTCAAATGCAATGATTTTGGACTTTTTGGAAAGCTGGAAGTTTCCTCTACAACTCTTCCACAGGCCGAAACCACGTTGCAACAGAAAAAATCGCGCAATTAATCAAAATATGTCAGGAATCCGGAATTCTTTTGAATCTCAACCTAAACACTTTCATTCCTGAAATAATTTCGTTTTTTTACCTGCAGAAAGTTGAGAACCATAACATATTTAAAATCGCACGTTTTTCTGCTTTCTTCCATGGAAAATTTCATCAAAATCCGTCGTCTAGTTCAAGAGAAATGTAAGTTTCCCTGGGCGTCGCGCCGCGGTCCGCCATTCGGACGCATTTCAAAACTCAAGGAAACATCATCCGGTCCTGTGACGTCACACCAATTTTTAATTTCTGCGCAATGGCCTTGTTCTCTCGGAGGCTACGTTTTGGAACAGCATTTCTCAGTGGGATCACTCTGGTTTGAGGAGTAGCTCTGCCATGGTGATCAGTCGCCCTTTTTCTAACAGAAATCTTTATGGTGCCTACCCAACAGGAACTGAACAGTGGGAAATGATGGCGGAAAAAGCCTTGTGACATCTGTAGCATCCACCAGCCTTGACATCAGGCTTGGATGCTATCTTTCAATTGCAGGATTTTTGACCTTTCATGTCCTCCCCGAATTTCAGGTTTGCAGGCATTTTATCACCGTTGCTGCTGGCAAATTTGGTTCAACAAACTGATAGCAATATTCCGAAGGCTGCACGAGTTCGGCGCCAGCGAAAAATCACAGCTCATTCGCAAACCTGCCGCACGAAAAGGCAGAGGTCCAGTGCCGGATTCGAGATGTGTGCGATTTTAGGGCTAGGGAGTGCTCAGGTTTTCTTCAGGTTTTTCTCTTTTGAACACAGGACAATTCCTTTGGCTTATGGCTTTAGCCTTTGGGCAAGATTTACGCTCTGGTTCTTGTCAACCATAATGTGCAACAACATCGCACCTTCACAGAACAACCCTGAAGAATATCCAACTTCTCTCAGGGGTAAGTGCTGGTTCCGAACCTTTGCAGTGAACCGTTGACTTGGTTGGTGACGCTCTTTGTACTGGAGATCATTTGCGATATTTTGGCTAAAACGTCCAGGTTTTATTTTATGGAAGGGTCACAATACCCACGTTTGCCACAGTTGCCAAGAATGTCGCAAGTAAAACTGCGTCTCACTCACACCTTTTTTTCAACCAAATTGGTGCACAGAATTCCCACTTTGAATCAGTGCGTGAACCCTCTCACAGAAGTCTTTCACTCAACCCTTCATTTGTATTTCTACTGGAGTCACTGAATTCCTTTTACTGGATTCCACCTCACTTTTTCACCAGAGTTTGACTTTAACCAGTTTTCCGTGTGACCTTTGAGAATAGTGATATTTTCCCGAAAAGATACCAATTGGAGTCAAAGACTTCTTCCACGTTTTCTAAACCACACCTTTTTCTCACCAACTTTTGCTCAGAATTTATACTCGGAAACAAATATCACAAGGGCGTTTCAAAACCCCGTCTTCTATTTCCAGTTGTATTTTTGGGGACTAACAACAGTCCTTTTCCTTGCCAGTCACGTTTAACTGCCGGTGTCCATGAGATCTACAAAACAACTGGGTCAGCATCAAGACCGGTCAAGGGCCCGCCACAAATAACCGTTTGGTTCGGCATTCGAACCCGCCCAGCAAACAACAAAGTTAAGTTTGAAACGTCACCTTTATGTTCGAAACATTTCTGGTGCAACATACAGGGGAAGTGGGAAAGAACCACGCCCTTTTGGAAAGACTGTCATCTTCCTCCCAAGTGCCAAACCTCTCAAGTGCCATCAGATTTTAGTGTGTATCCATCAGTGTATTTGTTTCTCATTTCACCTTTTCTCTTTTGAGTTTTATTCATGTTTTTCCTTGTCCTTTAACTTATTCCATTCACTTTTCATCATTTCACTCCTTCAACCAATTTGTTGTGTTTTCAAAGAGTTTCTTAATATAGGCAGTTTGTGCTGAAAACCCCACCGATAGTTTCACTTTGGAGAGGTCTTCACGAAGCCTCTTTTAAAAACGCTATTCATCCCATGTTTAGAAACAACAAAATGGGGCAGAACAGTGGCCACAGGCCGATTTCAGATTGCAAATTCTCTGAATTTGGGCAAAATGATCGAAGTATCCAATCCATCCAAATATTTCACACTCCAAACGAAATTATTTTTATGCAAACAACAGATAGGTGAAACAAAACTTCATTGAACCCAAAAACAGAATCAAACAACGACGCCGTCAAAAACTCCTTGGTTTATTTTGGCACTGTTTTCGATCAACAGAAGACAACATATCCTTACCCAATTTTGTTAACTCAAAAAAGTGATCGATGATCCAGAATGTCAAACATTTTCGGACACCGTGACAAGGTATATGAACCGAAATGACCCGTAAATGACCCGTGGCATCTTGAACTACATCTCATAATTGTTGGACTTGGTCAGAGATGTTCGGGGTGTTGCAGAGGTATCGACTTTGCTTCGGCGAGAATTATGGGTTTAACTGGTGAGATATTTACGGATTCGGAGAGACATCAATTCCACACCGGGCATGACAAACGTCTCTCTTAATATGGACTCTCTCGAGAATGGATCCACAGAGCTAACGCGCGGATAGAAATCAGTTTCTTTGACTTCACGAAATTGTTGATTTTTCGTTATTCCTCGAAACGTTTCCATTGGATATCTCTTCCTCGATTTTGAACCACAGCGGCTCGAAACAAAAGAACGTTTTTGATACGCAAGAACGTTTCAGAATGTTTTCTGACTTGCGTGCAATCACGTGCGAGAAAGATGACGGTTTTGCGAAAAATGTGACAAATTATTAATTGGCTTTCGATGCGGTTTGGCTTATCTCTCGAAGACAAAAGCGATAGAGATATGCCCTCTTTGACTTTTACTAATTGTGTTTTATTCTGATAACAAGCACATTGGGATGCGCCAAACGGTTCCAAATTAATCAAGCTGGTATCGCATGTCCAAATCTGAATGCGGCAGAAATTGGGAAATTTGTTTGTCACTGATTTTGCCGGTTCTTCTGAATCCAGGCGGACAAACCCAATAGCCTTGGTGCCTAATACGAGACCTGTGTAAAGCGCCGGAATATGAGTTTGGATGACGGAGAATCCCAAGAACGTGCGGCAGTGCCCGAGTCTTCTCTGAGTCATTGTTTCTTTGAGATCCTGTGAATTTTAGTGTTTATACGAGTAAGACTGCTGCAATATCTTTGTTGATGTGAACATGACACAGTTTGGTACATTTCGTGCATTTTATGTTGAGATAATTGCAGACGACTGTAAAATTGCAAAATTGCGCCGAAACACTTTCCGCTGATCGTGAACACATGCAATTTGGACGTTTAACTGCCCCTTAAAACAAACTGCTATGCAAACCGTACTACCCCAAATAAAAAAATTGCATGGCGTTCGAAACAATTAGGCGTAATAATTTTCGACAGGGAGTCGTCGTCTCGACGTGCGCTGAGAAAGATGAGCTGCTGCTGCGTGTTCTGCGTGCAGTAACCAACGCTAAATTTCTTGCCGAAGTCTGCTGCCTCTCTGGTGTTGTCTCTGGACTGTGTTGTTCCCGGGCGGAACGATTCGATTGGAGTAGTGCTGCTCTGAATGCAGCGGGATGAGCTCTTTCTTAGATAAGCTTCCTCGCCAAACCAATCTGTGCTTGTCGCTTCGTCTTGCTAGGTGATGGCTACCAAATACTATCGGCAGTCGGGCTGCCAATACGGCCGCCAGGGCAACAAGGTCGCTGGTTGGCTGCTCCTCCTGTGGCAAATGGCATCACCTGACCTGTGTCGGTTTCAGGAAAAATTATTCATTTCCGTTCTGGCTTTGTGAATCGTGTCTGCCCAAACTGCAATTGCTGCTGGGTTTCCCTGTGGT
Source organism: Sinentomon sp. SZTP_YWyxl (assembly GCA_030068105.1). Taxonomy (NCBI): domain Eukaryota; kingdom Metazoa; phylum Arthropoda; class Protura; order Sinentomata; family Sinentomidae; genus Sinentomon; species Sinentomon sp. SZTP_YWyxl. The sequence goes on along the minus strand of JASGXE010005729.1, from coordinate 8,962 downwards.
CTGTCTCATCGGGTGGACCCGAGTGAGATTCAGCCCAACCAGAATCAGAATCAACTTCAGGAACGGACTCAGGTTCCATGGCAATAGACTCGGCAACACCAACAGCCATTGTTCGAGACCGTGTGCCCAGTGCAGAAATGGCTGCACGTCCACTTTCCGCTGAAGGTGTTGCAAGTTCAGCAGACAACTATCCTATGTTCGGTGCAAGGCCAAAGTCGATGCATCGGAGGACAGAGTGAAGTGGCTGGATTCGATGATGGCAAAATCGGAACATAACTTCAAAAAAAACTTGGGCACGAGCAACATTCAGATTATGTTGGGGCAACCTACAAAGCGACAACGGATCTGGGCAAATGGCGATTCCCTACAAAATGACCTCAATGCTGTCGGTTATTGGTGCAACATGAGGTCAATGAATCTAAATGAAAATAAGTCATGCTTTATCCGATTTTCTAATAGTCGCTCTGATTGTGATATTGGGCACTCGCTGAATGGGCATTCCACACACCCCTGCAATGAAATTGTCTATCTGGGTGTCAAATTAAACTGCAAGTAAGACTGGGCAAGTCATGTTGATGTGATTTCTAACGAGTTCTCTAAAGCCCTTTATTTTGTAAAGAGAAATTATAGGAAATGCCCTGTGCAGATTCGAAAACTCTCGTATCTCTCCATGGTGCGTCCTATTGTGGAATATGCTTCTCCAGTCTGGGATCCCTACTTATTATCGCACTGTAAAGTCAAAGAAAAAATTCAGCGTAGAGCGACGCGTTTTGTGGTTGGAGACTGTCAGAGAACTAGTAGTGTTACTTCCATGATTGAAAAATTTGGTTGCAGCTCACTTGCCGAACGCAGGAGAGTTCTTCTATCCTCTTTTCAGGTTCTGGTTAATTCAGGAGGTTGTGTACAGTGCATTTCAAGTTGCCCACCTTTTTTCCCGCAATGACCATCGTACAAAGTTAGAACTGCGCCCGTCAAGAGAGATGTTGGAAACTTTTCCTTTATCAACAGAACTTCTGATGATTGGAACAAGCTCCCTCCCTCAATTTTCAAACCCCCATTAAAAGTCGAAATCCTCCGAAACAGAATTACTCGCTCTTTGCATCTCATGACTCAGACTGAATTTCAGCCTTCACACTGAAGGTCTTCGAGTTTGTAATGTTCCTACCTGAAAAAGGTGAAATTTTGACATAATACGGGCATAGGCCAGTCGACATCTCTGTTGTCCTTGTCGATATTGTTTTTCCTATATTTTGGCGCTAATTTCCATGATTGTTTTCTTTGTTAATTGACGCATTTATGCTTCAACAAGTTTTGTACCATTGGAATGTTTTATAATGGGGCAACCCAAAAATACAGAAAATTTGATTGACTGATTGATTGATTAAGTCTGAATGTGGTTCCTGACTATGAATTCAGACGGGGCCCGTACGGTCACTTTCTGCGGTTCGAGGGTTTTGAAATTAGAGGGATTTTTGTGGAAGTGTTTTGGGCTTCCAAACTCTTTTGAAGGAAATTAAAGGCAATTATTCATTTTCGTGCACTCTCTGGGAGATTACATAGCAACGGTTTTTTTGTTGGGAAGGGTTTTGCGGCCCTTTTACTCCCCCCCTTTCATGCATCTGAACTCTATCTCCACTGATGACTATCACCTAACCTAACCTAACCTAACCTAACCTTTCAAGCTTCGCATTCTTCCAGACAGTCGTCAGTGAATCGCGATGCACACAACCGTTGGGAGTTTGTCAAGGGAGTCCAAACTGCATGTTTGTGATAGTTTCGGTTTCGAGTTCTTCAAATGGCTCCATAATGAAGCATTTTCATTGTCTTCTTTTTGTGGCTCCATTTCCGTTAAAAATAAAAAATTACGGGTCAAGATCTTTATTTATTTATTTATACATGCATTCAATATTACCTCAAATGAAGTGGAAGCAGGACAACAGTCAATATTAAATGGACAAGGCTATGTTTATCAAGAGAGGAAGGAAACGCACATCTATACGGATTGTTTTGCGGTGTGACTGCCTGTGAAGCTAGGGCACTGGAAATAAGCGGTGATGCTGCTGGCAAGGAGTTCCAATCCTCGATTGTTTTCGGGAAAATGAATATGAAGTACCGGTTTGTTTTGCAAAAAGGAACATTGAAGGCCAGACCGTTGTCAGTTCGGCGTTGGATTGGCTTAACAGCGTACTTTGCTGGCATGCAAAAATTTAAGGAGCGGGGTAATATATCGCTAATTAAATAGCTTGAGTCTGTGGTCATGTAGTCTCCTTGAAAGAGTTGGTAGGCCAAGGTCCTTTTGGAATTGTGAGACAATAATATGCCGGCCAAAAACACCATAGTTATTTTTCTTGCAGCCCTTCTGTGCACAATTTCCAACTTTGAAATGCTTTCTTGAAATGTGGGGTCCCAGACCGCGTAGAAACTCTATACTGGCACTACATCAGTGGAGGAATAAGTTCTTAGCTTCACTTCCTTGGAGGAATAGCGCATGTTTCTCAGGACAAATCGGAGAGTTTTTAAAGCCTTATTGCAGGTGAAATTATTGATGTACTCGTTGCAGGTAAGAAGGTGGGCGATTAGAACACCTAAATATATTAATAACTTAACGTTTTCAAATTCGTCTCCATCGATTTAATGAGGCGTTTTGCGAATGATATGGCCTTGGTTTTTACCGCATTGATTTGCATTCCCCAGGCCACAAAAAGACACGCTTGAGGTCCGACTGCAAAAGGGCAGCATCTCCAGGGGTTGCAATATTTTCATACAGGAGAATATCGTCGGCGAATAATGAACGAATTTGGGAACTAAGGTCTTGCGCAATGGTCATTTATGTATAAGGAATAGTAAAGGACCGAGCACACTGCTTTGGGGAACTCCTGATGTAACTGAGCATTCATATGATGATGCGTGATAACCATACAACAACTTGCGTGGGAAAATCCAAGAAACTTTAAAGGATGTTTAGGTGCGATGCCTGGGATGCCTTAGCCTTTGTAATGGTGGGAGACACGCAGGAAAGGGAATTCCAGTCTCTTATACAGTGCAGGGGAAGAAAGAATTAAAATATCGATTTGTGCTACAAATGGGGGTTGTGAGAGCAAGACCGCTGTCGGTTCTACATTGGTTCTTTTTAATTGAAAAACATGATGGTAAGGAGAAATTGTAAGAGTGGTGACAATATCGCTTAGTTGCTTTATTCTACGCTCTCGTCGTCGCTGAGCCAAAGGGGTTATGCCGTGTTCTTTCAGTAGACAGGACACACTGACATTGCGTTCGAAAGATCCCGAGATCATTCTCGCAGCTCTCCTTTGGATTATTTCCAACTTCGAAATATCCGCCTGGGTAGCAGGGTCCCACACTGTTCACGCGTATTCCAGGATTGGCAAAACAGAGGAAATGTATGCTTTAAGCTTGGCACGACGGGAAGAACACCGAATATTTCTTGAGAAAAACCACAGGGCCTTGCTGGCGTTTTCACAAGTAAACCGGACATGATCTTTCCATGACAGATCGTTGGAAATTAAGACCCGCAGGTACTTAAATTGCGAAACATTTTCGATTTTGCTGTCATTTGTGTATTGTACACTGTATCATTCAGGGCATTCCTGGCGCACCGGGTAAACGTCATAGATTTTGTCTTGGCTGAATTAACCTGCATTGCCCAGGCATCGCACCACGCGGAAACTCGGTTGAGGTCCGACTGCAACATTCCGGTGTCTGCAGGAGATTCAATTTTACGGTAGAGGACAACGTATATGAGGAAAGATAACAAATGAGGAATTATGAGGAATTACATATGAGGAAAGATAACAATTCTATTCAATGAAAAATTACATTTAGAATTTACTGTTAAAAGCAAATTTCTCCGGACAGGTTTCATATTTAGAGTTTTTGTCTTCATGTGTGATGAGTGTTACTCTTGTATGTTTGACAATGTAACTGTGATGTCAATTGTATCTGGAAGTGAGTGCAAGAATTCAGTCTACTTGGTTGGCTGAACCCTTTTTCATTCTTGTCCGAACAACTTGAGTTAATTATTAAGATTTAGACAATCCACATCTGTATTTCAGGATAAAAATACCTTTACGTCACAAAATGTATCTGAATCCAGCAGGATACACAAAGTGTATCTGAATCCAGCTGAATCCAGATTAAAGACAGTTTTGCTTCGGAATTCCTGTCTGAATTTCAGACATTAAGGTACCTATCAATCTTAAAATGTGTCTGAAATTAAGTCATATCTTAAAGTAAGTCATGGGGGGTATCTGAAAATTGTCCCCCTCTTAAATGGAGAAAAGTGACTAAAAAGTGGTGAAAAGTGTAAGACATTTTGAATTAGAGTGTATCGTTTGAATTTTGCACGGTAGATTGCATGACCTCGAGAAGTAAACACATTTCACCCCAACAATACTCTTGACCCTGCAGGACTCAAAATCCATGAGAAGTATGGTCCCTGCGTTGTTCAATTTGCTTTCATTCTTATCATGCGTGCAGAGGAAATTCCCATCAGTCAAGTGGAGTCGAGACGGCGAAGAAGACAATTGTCTTGGTAGGCAGGTTTCCTTATCATACGTGTGTTTTGATTAAAGTGCCATGTGCACGAACGATGGTGAACCCATTATTCGTGGCATTTCCACCGTCGTGGTTTCAACCGACTTTTTTTACCAATCCACTTTTTAGAGAAAAAGAAAGATGGTGACCTCTGTATAGACATGACAGTCACTCTCTCGAAGTTGAAATCTGTCAGTATACAAAACGAATAGCGGAGTCGATATTTCCTGTAAAGGCCATAAGTTTCTGCCGTGACGATCGAATATCCTCATTTCATATTTTCATCCGTTTTTCAGCGCAACTCCGGTCAATATTACGAGGCGTCCGATTTCATGACAAGAAAAAATGTGAGTCTTTGGAACATTTAACATTTTCTTCTGCAAGACGTAGTGCGTATGTTCGGCGGGCCTTCAAAAATTTTACCAACACAAAAAATGACTTTTGTATCCCATACCTCTTATAATTTGGTTTTGTACCACATATGGCCAAATGGGTACGGTGAGTGTAATTTAAGATCTTCGATTTAAATGTAAATGTACAATAAACAGATCTCAAGGACAAGATTGGAAAAATAACGTGGAAATAAAGCACAGAACTGTAGAACTGATATCGTGCAGAACAAAGTACAGAACTGATAAAGGACCATGACATTAAAAGAGTTAACCCATTCCTTAAAAGTGACTGTGATAGAAAAAACAAAAGATCAATTCAAATGAACAAATAAAAAAACATTCTGTGGGATGAAAAATCCACAAAAGTGGGGTTTTGTAAAGTTTGCCAATAAATGTGAGATCTTGGGGAAGGAATTCCACCCTCGAAGTGTTCTCGGTAAAAAGAAATTGCACTTAGCATGCGGAACTTTATTACCGCCGTACTTGCATTTACGAAAGCATGCGATCTGCGAGCAGAGGATGTTCTGACGCTTATTTCAACAGGAACTGATATGAGTATAACATTTAAGGATCTTAAAGGGTGTAAAGTCGGCTTTCCGTTCCTCTTTGGGAACGTGCAGGAAGCCCCATCTCAAGAAGCATTGTCGTTACACTGGAAGTGAATCCATAGTGATTCATGATGAAACGAGCAGCACTTCTCTGAACTCTCTCCTCTCAAGAGAGTTCATCTGGCATGCAAGCAAGGGATCCCAGACACTGGAAGCATATTCTAGAATTGGGAGAACTGATGATTTGTACGAGGGATGATTAATAATTACTGAGACTCGCATATTTCGAGCTGATTAATTTCAAATTTCTTATCTTGCATTTCTCAGTGGTCTTTCGAAATATCACCTGAAAAATTTGGGTTTGATAACTAATTTGGTTTCGCCAAAATCGTCAATTTTATGATGGAATTTCGACTGATTTTTGCTTCGTGGGTAAAATTGAAGTTGCTGACATGAACTTCCTCATAACTTGTTGTTGCACAAGCTCTCATTGCTGAAGTTTCCTGCTCCATTGATTGTCCTGGTACAGCACTTCTTGTCTGGTCGTTTTTTCCGTGTTTCTGTGGAGGGGGAATTCTCATCCAGACGCTCTGTCACCTGTGGAGTTCCACAAGGAAGTGTCTTGGGTCCTCTTTTATTCATTACTTATGTAAACGATCTCCCCATGGTGTTAAATTGCAAATCCAGATTGTTTGCTGATGACTTGGTCATTTACGGCCCTCCACACGTTTCGACGTTGCAGTCCAACCTTGATGCACTCCATTTGTGGGCAAGTACCTGGGGTTTGGTAATTAACACTGCAAAATGTAATTGGATGCTGTTCCAAAGGCAAGGTCACTCAGCCCCATCGTTCTCCTATTCCATTGGTGGTCAGACTGTAACTAAAGTTTCTGTATTCAAATATCTAGGTGTCTATCTCTCAGATGATCTCTCTTGGGGTCCCCACATCAATTATATATTGTCCAAAGCAAAAAAAGTACTGGGTATGTTAATGCGTAACATCAGGCCTGCTCAGACACCAGCCAAGCTTAAAGCATATTCCAGCCTTGTCTTACCAATTTTGGAATACGCATGTGAAGTTTGGGACCCATTTCTCTCCTCCCACATCTGCATGCTTGAGAGGCTCCAGAGAAGCGCCGTAAGATTCATTTGTGCTGACTACAGACGGACTTCATCAGTCTCTGAAATGATTTCTCGTCTAGGCCTTGAAACTCTTTTCCAAAGACGTTCAAGCAGACGCCTGAAGTTTCTTCAATCAATAATTAAGGGTACCGTTAGTACCTCTCTTCCGTCTAATTTTGCCCAAAGGATAATTCGCCGCCGCACCGATAATGGCCACTTCATTGAATATCCCATCTTAAAATTTAATAAGCACTTTAATAGTTTTTTCCCCCGTACAGTACGCGAATGGAATGCCCTTCCCTCCTCGGCCCCGATTTTTGCGTGCTTGTCGTAGTTTTTTTTTTTTTTTTTTTTTTTTTTTTTTTTTTTTTCTTCTCTCTCTTTCTCAGGTGGGCTCCATTTTAGTTGGTTGCAGGCCAGACCTCTTTTTCATATTTTGCTAATTTATTTGCTGTTTGTTTCGTGTTTGTGACGTTCTACTTTATTGTAGAGATTGATTAATAATAATAATAATAATAATGAAAAACAACAAAGTGGATGAATTCTTCGTGAAAAGACAATCACATGTCATGCCCGCGAGCATTTCTCAAACAAGAGATCTTCCGTTGACACAAATAAAGCATGCCAATTGCTCGTAACCCATGCACGACTCGCGGATACCCCAAATTTCAAATTCTGGCCAAAAGAAAAGTCTTTTGGATAGGAATTGTGTGTTTTTCAGCAAATGTCAGCTGGCCGCTCTGTTTTTGGTACACATTTCTCTTTTTTCTGCCGAGATTTCGGTTCACTTTTTCTATTTACCATGCACAGAGCATGCCAGGGGCGGACTGGCCCACCGGGCGATAGGGCGATCGCCCGGGGGGCCAAGGTGCCGTCGGGGGCCAAAAATCCAGAATTTCGCCTGTCGGGCATCATCGTTTTTCTTCCCTCTGTTGGCCAGAGAGACAGAGAGTTTTGAAGACCTGATTGCATCCCAACAAAAGGGTTCAATTTTTGACATCTCAAAACTCAACTTTGTGCTTTTCACAAACGTGTTTGGGCATTTTGCTGTTGTTCTGAGGTTTTGAATGCAAAGTTGGCTCGTCCCGCGTCCGTTTGGTGCTGTTTTTCGCTGGACCATTTTGCCTCTATTGCAAGCCAAACTGCATGCATTGCCACAGGAGCGGTTAGGATACCTTTTTTCCAATCTAACATGTTCTTTTTTTCGTGTGTTCCCAATGCAGGGTGGGGCCTGGCCCCCCAGTCACGGAAACCGGGACCAAGCGTTTCCGGGGCCGGCAACACCTGCGAAAAGGCGAAACAAACGAGAGTTATTCATGTTTTTCCCCAGGTTGTACCATGCCATTTCTTTTTTTCAACGGGCTGTCATTTTAACCGCATTATTTTTAAAAAACAACACCCAAGAATTTTTCTGGATCACAGCACCCATAGGCTACAGGGATGGAATCCGAAAAATTGGGAAAACACGTGCCCCCATAAACTGTTCTTGTTTCTGTTTCTTTTTAGAAACATGGTAAAAAAGAAACAAATAAAAGTCATTTACTCCTGCAGTCATTTAGCTTAAGAACGACAAAAGTGGGCGTTAAGTCCAATCGGCCATGTCTGTGGCATTCATTGTTCACCCATCACGTGCGTTTTTTGACGCGCACCTCTTTGTCATTTAGAAAAAGATATTGTGATTTCATTTCACAGGAGTAATGGAAACCACGATTTCCATGTTTCCACCTTTAAAAATCAACTTTTCCGACCTCGCTGAATTGCCAAAAAAGGACCCATGCATGTTAAGTTGGATTGTTTGGCTATTGCCAGAAGTTGCCGCATTCTGCCTTCCGCCATTGCATGGTTTAATTTTTTTGCACCTTTCGAAATTGATTTTCCCCTTTTGTCAGGCAAAGGAATATTTATGTGCTCATCAACGTATTGGCAAATGGGACAGCCGCACACGTTGTTAGATGGCGTAAATTTTGTCAGAAGCCGCGGCTAGCTGGGTATATCACTTTGAAATGAAGGGGAAACATTGCGATCGAAGTCCAAAAACGTTTGGATGGGGAAATTGGAATCCCACCAACCTGCATTTTTTTTTTTTTCGGAGTTTCAGAAAATGGTCCAAACGGAGGCGAAAATGAACAAATTCCGAGCTTCACAAAGCCACAGCAAACTTTTTCGGTCCAATGCAGAAATCCTTTTGTCTGTGCAGCTCGCAACAAATCCAATAACGAAACTGCTTGGAAGTGGCCAAGTGGGTATCATTGCATGACCACCTTTTGGCTTTCGCATCAGAAAACCAATTTTATTTCTGAAACCAACCCTGCCAAGGACCTTTTGTCACCTTGACCAATAGATGCAACA
>JASGXE010005728.1:0-21584 GCA_030068105.1 Sinentomon sp. SZTP_YWyxl | reverse complement strand
TAAAACTTCGCCGCTGCACCAAAATGTGAATGGTAACAGCCAACATACATTCTGTGATCGACAATTAGGAATTGCAATTACTTCGAAGAAAGCCAATAGTCATAGGACTGTGCGACTCGTGATTCGATTCGAAGATTCGATTCGCAAATCTCGAATCTTGGACGATTCGATTCGAGGACAATTCGATTCGAAATGATTCGATTCGAAACTGGGCAATGGATTCGGATTCGATTCGAGATGCGAACAACATGGATTCGATTCGAATGCCGATTCGCACAGCCCTACCTAGTTGACATGTGTGTGTGCAGCTATCGGATCTCCTGTATGGATGGTCTGAGTGGCCCATCCTCTGGATGCCATATAACTGTGGAAAAACCTTCAGACTTCGAAAAAAAAGTCCTATGAAGCCGACTGTGGTTCACAATGCCAATTCATCACCTGAGGGGCCAACTGGAGAAGCGCCATGGTGTCCAAATGAAAAGCTCAAATCAAGCAGTTTGAATATATTCACAAGTGGCGGACTTCTTTCGTGTGCCAAATCTTCACGAACCATAAGTGCAATACTGCGTGCCGTTGCGGCCCAAAGAAAGTCCATATGTTCTCGCACCTATGCGGATGTTCGTGTATGTTCACACATCACTCGCATTGGTATATCTTTTCGAACTGAACGCCCATATTTCTGCGTCGGCGTTTGTCGGTGATGGTATTTGACACTCAAACGCGACCAGACACCAATGATTATTGAACTGCCTTTGTGCTTCTGCATTGCAAAATCAACAGTTAACCGAAGAGCCGCTTTGTCTATGTAACTTCACACACCTCTTCAAAGTGGCGGCGTGAATGTTCTTTGATGTCAATTTTTAACCAGATTCTTTTTGCTATGAACTCCCATGGGATCAATCACTTTTGACAGGAGCGTCATTCTTGAGGTCGCAGCCGGTCACACTGCGAATAGCGGTACCTACCCGCAGGCACGCGATGCTGATGACCGTTTTATCAAAAATATCTTTTTTGGCGAAACTCCCAAGGGACGCAACCCTTTGATATATCGCTTCATTCTCACAAGGAGCGAGTTGTATTTGCGAATCGCATACGCTCAGAGGCATCCAGCAGTCCGCTTAATTGTGAATTTGAAATGTACGTAGGTCATCCCAGAGTATTTTGCAACTGCTTTTTTATTTGGACAAAAAGAAAGGAATCTAACCTGCTACTGTCCCATTCTTTCGATGTATTCTCCCGTTACTTCTGTGCAGCGTTGCAGCCTTGTATGCCATGATTCAATGGCATGGCAGTCTTTAGATTGAGGGATTGCCTTTCGTTGTGAATTTATGGCTTTTGAAAGATTTTGGGTCCGGGTGAAAGGCTTCCCTGCAATCCCAGATTTGATTTTTGGAAAAATCCAAAAATCGTGTGGGGCCAGGTTGGGACTGTAGGGTGGATGAGCCAGTTCAGTAATTTTACTCTCTGCGAGAAATTGCCTAACGTGAGCTGTTTTGCGTGGCCCAGCATTGTCATGCAGCAGCAAAGTGCAGGTGGTGCCTTCTTTTGGTCGTTGTTTTTGGACCTAAGAGACAACTTTTGGAAGCACCATTGAAGCATAGCATTCTGCCAACAGTACCATTGTTTAAACAAGTCTCAGCCACAATGTGTTCCACTGTTGCATTTGGATGATCCGCGATTGTCCCCTGGACAACTGCAATTGTTTGGTCGTTCACAATCTGTTTTGACTGTGACCCTAACGTGGTGTATCTTCAACGGTTTCCCTGCCAGCCTTGAATTGGCTGATCCAATCGGCAACACTGCAATAGGAACAGATGTCCTCGCCATACACGCTAATGAGAACATTATGGATCGTGGTAGCATTTTCCCCAAGTTTGAAGCATGTGAAAACATAAAATCTGACATGATCATTTTGAAAATTGCATGTTTTCTTGGCTCAGGTGAAATCAGCCTTCTCCAATTTCAACTCAGAAAGCCAGAAATCTTACAAATCCTAAATTCACAAGGCACATCTGAAAGAGGAAAGACAGGCCATCATTTTAAACAGAAAATTAAACTTCAGACACGTCAGGAAGACCCTGTCACAGAATAGTTGCAGACTACTCTGGGATGACCTACGTACCTAATCCGAAAAGGTGTGAAAATTACGGCCGATCATTTTTTGCTAATAACGAGAATTAACCTACAGTGCGTCCCCAGATCTTCTGTCTCGTTTCCTGCTCGCATTCGCTTGTGAGGTTCATTGAGCAAGCAATAGCAGGATCGAATCTGATGATTCTCAAGCCCGCAGTTCAAATGATTGTCACGAACCCTGAGGTTTCACAACTTTGGTCTCGTTGGGGCCTTGGCAAGCCCTAGAGTACGGTCAGGGACCCCGGGAAGCACACCGCAGGCTGAAGGATTGTCCGGAACGCACAATGCACGCATTGATTGCGCAATTAATTGAGCTCACATTGCGACATCTTTATTTATTTATTTGACTGGGGAGGGTTATAGTCCCGGCGGCCGGGCGCGCTCTCCAAATACCCTAAAGCACGGTCATCAACGTGCGTGGTTCAAAATTTCCAACGCTGTTTCCAAACAGCTGCCCGTAATAGTTCACAAGAAAGCACCACTTATTTCTGGAACGATCTGTACATCGGCGGGAGACAGCGAGATATGGGCGGTGGGGAGGTATTCGTAGAGGGTTGGGCGGGGTGGGGGCTGTCGCCAAATACTGACTTCTGATTGGCTGAAGCCGAAAGCGTTAGTGTGGCACCTTTTACTGGGGAAAAGCGTTAGTGTAGCAATTTTACGAGACAAGAGCGTTAATGTAGCGCCTTTTATTTCTCTTACGTCTTAGAACAATGCTTGTAGATGACCTATCGAAAATAGGACAAAAATAGGATAAAAAATATAACATTATTCATATAACAAATTGTTAATTTGTAGCTGAGCCACTATAACCGCTCCGCACCGACGGCAATATCCGCTTTGGTCCCTAAACCTGTACTTCAAAAGTGAGCATTCATCACCTTTGAATGCATTCATCACTTTTTGAACATTCATCGCTGAGCGTCACTTTCATTAACCTAAATGTGCGGATTCCCAAGTGAATAGCGTGTTGTCAGAAAAGGTAAGAAAAAGCAGCGAAATTATAAAACCCCAAAATTTTGAAAACTCCCCAAATCAGCACTTTGAAGGTAAAGCACAGCAGTTTTTAATTTTTTTCCTGTTCTTAGCTATGAAACACGCTCCTGATAGCAACTTGTCAATGTTTTATGAGGTCTGTCTGTATGCCCAATATTAAATTACGAGTATGTCAACCATTTCGTGAGTCAGGTAATTAAATTTTATAATTAAATGGAAAAAAATACCTATCCTCATTTCCTGTCATCGCGATGTTTCGCGAAACACTTTGATTTAATTTACCCAATTAAAAACTAAACAGTTCGTGAACACACTTTTTATTTCGTTTTTATTTTTCATTTTGTTCCAACAAAAAAACCGTACCTATTTAGATCGGACCTTGGAAGAATTGTTCGAGGATCTACAAGAAGTTAAAGTATCTGGAGATATAAATTTTAACGGACAAAAGGGCAGTTGCAGAGTGATCTCAGATGACGTGGTGATGATAGATAAAGCTATTAAGGAAGAACCAAACGGTACGTATTGTCTTTCAGCAACAATGACCTTTTCAAATTCGCCGCGGATCCAGCTTGGGATCCGTGGAGAAGTGTCCACATTTTAAATCTGGAGAAGATACAGCGTAAGGCTGCCCGTTTCGTGATAGTTTGTTACAGACGAAAAAGCACTGTCAGTCTCATGTCATCTTCCTTTTGATGGGGCTCTTTGGATCAAGTAGGGAGGTGACACGTTTGACTCATATTGTCCATGTCCCACGCCACATGTTCCTATTCAATCAAATCAAAACCGTGATTTTCACTGAGGAAAAAATCAAAACATGATTGTTCTCAAATTTTTTCTGCCCGCCATGATATTGTGAGCATATATTGGAATCGCATATGTGTATAAACCAGTATAAATGCAAGGGAAAAGGTTAACAAGAAACAAAACCATATAGAGACAATTTTAGTTCTTCGGTACATACACACCACTCATTGCGATCTACGTATCCCATTTTAGGAAATGCAGCCGAGGTTGAAGTCTTATCACCTTAATCACCTTTATCGAACTTCTCAGTATCATCGCTACATCATTTGAACTTGCTGTAAGAACCGAAGAAAAAAGTTTCGTTTCCGCAACACATTTATATCGTTTATTTTCGGGGCACTTCTTTCGCATTTTAGTATCATCGCTACATCATTTGAACTTGCTGTAAGAACCGAAGAAAAAAGTCTCGTTTCCGCAACACATTTATATCGTTTATTTTCGGGGCACTTCTTTCGTATTTTAGTATCATCGCTACATCATTTGAACTTGCTGTAAGAACCGAAGAAAAAAGTCTCGTTTCCGCAACACATTTATATCGTTTATTTTCGGGGCACTTCTTTCGTATTTTAGTATCATCGCTACATCATTTGAACTTGCTGTAAGAACCGAAGAAAAAAGTCTCGTTTCCGCAACACATTTATATCGTTTATTTTCGGGGCACTTCTTTCGCATTTTAGTATCATCGCTACATCATTTGAACTTGCTGTAAGAACCGAAGAAAAAAGTCTCGTTTCCGCAACACATTTATATCGTTTATTTTCGGGGCACTTCTTTCGCATTTTAGTATCATCGCTACATCATTTGAACTTGCTGTAAGAACCGAAGAAAAAAGTTTCGTTTCCGCAACACATTTATATCGTTTATTTTCGGGGCACTTCTTTCGCATTTTAGTATCATCGCTACATCATTTGAACTTGCTGTAAGAACCGAAGAAAAAAGTTTCGTTTCCGCAACACATTTATATCGTTTATTTTCGGGGCACTTCTTTCGCATTTTAGTATCATCGCTACATCATTTGAACTTGCTGTAAGAACCGAAGAAAAAAGTCTCGTTTCCGCAACACATTTATATCGTTTATTTTCGGGGCACTTCTTTCGCATTTTAGTATCATCGCTACATCATTTGAACTTGCTGTAAGAACCGAAGAAAAAAGTCTCGTTTCCGCAACACATTTATATCGTTTATTTTCGGGGCACTTCTTTCGCATTTTAGTATCATCGCTACATCATTTGAACTTGCTGTAAGAACCGAAGAAAAAAGTCTCGTTTCCGCAACACATTTATATCGTTTATTTTCGGGGCACTTCTTTCGCATTTTAGTATCATCGCTACATCATTTGAACTTGCTGTAAGAACCGAAGAAAAAAGTCTCGTTTCCGCAACACATTTATATCGTTTATTTTCGGGGCACTTCTTTCGCATTTTAGTATCATCGCTACATCATTTGAACTTGCTGTAAGAACCGAAGAAAAAAGTCTCGTTTCCGCAACACATTTATATCGTTTATTTTCGGGGCACTTCTTTCGCATTTTATTTTGTGGCGACATAAGTAGCATAACGGCAGGAGATAAATTTGGATTTGCCCAAATTTCCACTGGAAGTTGAAACATTCACTTTTTCACCTCATAGGTTTATAGATGACCCGACATCTTTTTTTGTCAACGATGTGCCGATCTCTCAGTCTTTTCTTGTTAAATATCTCGGTGTTTACATTGACAGCAAACTCTCTTGGGGTCCTCATGTCGACACTGTTGCTTCAAAGGCTCGCAAAACCCTCGGGTATATCTTCCGGAGTCTTCACCATGCATCTGTTAAAGCCAAGCTCCCTGCCTACAAAACTTTTGTGCTCCCCCAGCTGGAATACGCATGCGAGGTCTGGGACCCCTTCCTCGTGTGTCATGTATCCACCTTGGAACGGGTTCAGCGACTTGCAGCGCGCATCATTTCTGCGGATTTTAGACGTGATACCAGCGTCTCAGGATTACTTGCCACCCTTGGTCTTGAAACTCTTTCCGAACGTCGAAAATCTAGACGCCTTGCGCTGTTCTCAGATATCCTGTCGGGACGATCTCCTATTCAGCTTCCGAATTCATTTTCTCAGAGAGGAACGGCTCGCCGAACTCATATTAACAATCACGTAAGTGGGCCCATCATCCGGTTTAATCCATATTTTCACAGTTTTTTCGCACGCACTGCTCGGGAGTGGAATGCCTTAGACTATCGAGTTGAGGCATAGCTATCCTGACCCGCCGAATTCGCTGCTTTGTGAACACCGCGACACATTTTTGCTGACTTCCTTGATTTTTTATTCGTCTCTTTTATCCGTTTCTGACGTTTTTGTAATTTTTTTAATGTGTGACGTGTCGTAAATTGACTAGATGCCAATAATAATAATAATAAAATAATAATAATGTGCCAATTGTTTTTTATCTTTCATCATCTTTCATCGTCTTCATCTTTTGAATTTGGTAATTTAAATGACAAAATCACCTTTTTAATTTTACTTTTCAGTAACCGAGAACGTTGAGGCGGTAGAACTGCCCGACTTTATTACCACAGATTCAGGATTGATAAAAAAATATGGATATTACGTTCGGGATAACACAACTCTACTTAGTTCTGATTTATATGGATTGAACACAAACCTGATTAATTTTCCCATAAAACCTGAACCCAAAGGTAAATTAAGAAAAAATCCGGCAACTGCAAACGTATGCATGTATGAGAATGAGATTACAAATTCACTTTGAATTTTCAAGCATTTTCCAAAATTATTTTTCCTGTTGCAAAAGATCAATAATTCATTTGAATTTTTGCCTTAAACCAAACGTTATCTTGCATATGCTTCACCGTGGATCCATCCTCAACCTTCCACTTTCATTCCCCTCATCGACACTCCACGTTGAACTCGTTTGAACACTCATGCGAGTGCCTATAATTCAACTCAATGCAGGTTTTCTTCCGAAGAAAAGCAAAGGCAAGCTGGAGCGCCATAAAGCACCCATTTGTGCCATAGATTTTCAGACCTCGTTTTTTTTTTTAATTTGTACCAGTCTAAGCTGGAACCAGGGTTGGTCGATCGCATACAGCGTCGCCCTGGAGGTAGGGGGAAAACTCGGCCCTTTCGAGCCAGATGCAAAACCCCCTCCTTGCAGCCCCAGATAGAAGCTGCGGGTGCAAAAAAAGCGAATAATTTGGAAGAGAGCCCTTCAAGGTAGCCTCTGTTACCAAATAATCATTCGCGAAGCTCTGCCACCAAGCTTGTCTGCTGCCACCAGACCTCGTCAAAAAATAAATGTGAACACCGTGGTTGCTTTGTCAAGCAATTTGCCCATTTCATTTCATGCAGTGACTTTCAGGTTAGTTGCTTTCGTTTATTTCCGTTTGTTTACTTTGCCACAGTCCTATTTTTCTTGCAATTTGTTGTCGTGTTTTATTTTTACTGGTTGATGACAAAAAAAGATCTTTATAAAAAATAATAATTTACCAACATTATTCGAGCGGAATATGCCAGGGATTGTACTGAGTTCTCCACCACTGTTTGTCCGAAAGTGCGATAGAAGCGAGCGTTCCCAAAATAGTTAAATTCCAACATTTTCCGAGATAAAACCCGCAATTCTTCACGTTGTCCTCGAGATACTCATAAAACAGAAACAGTAAAACAGTAAAACAGTAAAACAGTAAAACAGTAAAACAGTAAAACAGTAAAACAGTAAAACAGTAAAACAGTAAAACAGTAAAACAGTAAAACAGTAAAACAGTAAAACAGTAAAACAGTAAAACAGTAAAACAGTAAAACAGTAAAACAGTAAAACAGTAAAACAGTAAAACAGTAAAACAGTAAAACAGTAAAACAGTAAAACAGTAAAACAGTAAAACAGTAAAACAGTAAAACAGTTAAAACAGTAAAACAGTAAAACAGTAAAACAGTAAAACAGTAAAACAGTAAAACAGTAAAACAGTAAAACAGTAAAACAGTAAAACAGTAAAACAGTAAAACAGTAAAACAGTAAAACAGTAAAAAAGTAAAACAGTAAAACAGTAACAGTAAAATAGTAAAACAGTGAAACAGTAAAACAGTAAAACAGTAAAGCAGTAAAACAGTAAATAATAATAATAATAACAATAATAATAATAATAATTTGTTTAATTTGCAAGGAGAGAACTCCGGCGCAAATTAGCAAAATTGTGATAACCCTACGGTCAACATGACAAGATGAGATTTTTTACAAAAATTACCAAAACAATGAAAATACATTAGGGCAGGGGGAGATAAAACAGTAAAACAGTAAATAAAACAGTAAAACAGTAAAACAGTAAAACAGTGAAACAGTAAAACAGTAAAACAGTAAAACAGTAAAACAGTAGAACAGTAGAACAGTAGAACGGTAGAACAGTAAAACAGTAAAACAGTAAACCAGTAAAGCAGTAAAGCAGTAAAGCAGTAGAACAGTAGAACAGTAGAACAGTGGAACAGTGGGACAGTGGAACAGTAAAACAGTGAAACAGTAAAACAGTAAAACAGTGAAACAGTAGAACAGTAGAACAGTAGAACAGTAGAACAATAGAACAGTAAAACGGTAAACCAGTAAACCAGTAAAGCAGTAAAGCAGTAAAGCAGTAGAACAGTAGAACAGTAGAACAGTAGAACAGTGGAACAGTGGGACAGTGGAACAGTGGAACAGTAGAACAGTGGAACAGTGGAACAGTGGAACAGTGGAACAGTAGAACAGTAGAACAGCAGAACAGCAGAACAGTAGAACAGTAGAACAGTAGAACAGTGGAACAGTGGAACAATAGAACAGTGGAACAGCAGAACAGCAGAACAGTAGAACAGTCGAACAGTAAAACAGCGAAACAGCGAAGCAGCGAAGCAGCGAAACAGCGAAACAGCGAAACAGAGAGCAGTTAAACAGCGAAGCAGTGAAACAGAGATCAGTAAAACAGTGAAACAGTGAAACACTGAAACGTTGAAACATTGAACAACGGAACACTGAAACACTGGTACACTGTAACATTGAATGAATGAAACACTGAAACACTAAAACTGTGAAACATTGAAACAAAAAATATTGAAACATTGAAACGTTAAAACATTAAAAACAGTAAAGCTGGTGACAGTAATGCAATAAAACAGGAAAAACAGTAAAACATTGAAACATTGAGACATTAAACCATTGAAACAGTGAACCAGTGAAAGATTAAAACATGGCAACATTTAAACGTCGAAACATTGAAACATTAAAATCTTTGAATGTTAAAACACAAATAAAGTCAAATCAATTTGCAACAACTATTTAAGGATGATTTATTGGGCTGTTTTTATTGAAGCCGTTATTGGGTCTTTATTGAAGCCCAATTAAAACATTGCATATTTTTTTGCACATCTCCGATATACGTAAAAATCTAATTTAACCGTGACCTGACAGAGCCTAGCCTAACCAGACAAGGCAATTTCGTCAATTGTCGCATTTCATTTAAAATTGATTGTCCCATCCACGATTTGCCTCTCACCGAACCTGACAACATACACACTTTGTACATATAACCTAACCAAACAATCCGACACTCCTGACGGTAGACCTGAAAAATAATTCACCACAACTGGACCTGACATAGCCCATCTTATCCTAATCAAATCACAGCCGCACAACCAACCGTCACTTTCACAGGAATTTTACAAGATTTTCATTGAAACACATCACAGGCGTGAACAATCCGTTGCTTTGACTGCAAAATTCTCAAAGGCGGTAGTTTAAATTAAATCTCACTGACTGACCCAGAATGCAAATGAAATGGTATCACGATTGATGCCTCCAACATATTTCACCTACACCATTTCACTTCCAGCAAACTCGTAGCGATAACAATGATCAACTTTGCCACACCATTCCCAGCGCATGAAACAGGCCGTCCCTTCGCCCAGCCTTTACTTCAACTCCCAGGTGAGGAGCAGGAAAGAGCAGCGCCGCGTGTTTTTTTTTTCGTCCTTTCTTCCCCGCAAAATATAGCGACGATCAGGGTTTTTGGATATGAGTGATTACTTATTAGAAGCTGTAATATGGTTGGAAAATACTCTTTTGATATCTATTTTTGTCTTTTTTACTTCTTTCATTTCCAGATGATTCTGAGAAGTTTCCTGTTTCTGCTGATAGAATCACAAGATTTGTAACTTTGAAGTCCAAAGGGCAGCTGTATACATTTTGCGTCGAATACAATCCTGAAGACAATAAATTGTATATCCAAGTACCCGGCAATATCGATGCCGATATTGCCTTCAACAGTTCGATTTTTTATTTCTCTTATACAACCAGATTGTATGGTGTCGCTTTAACAAAAAAGTGCATACGAAATTAACATCGTGGGCATCCAGTAGGAAAAAAAAAGAGAATCAATCCGCAGGGAAGTCCTGATCCGGGGACAGGGAGTGAACGGACTGAGGGAGAAGTGGACTAAGGAAGAGTTTTGGAGGGATTTTTTTGATTTATCCTAACAAAATTTTAGTTTTTTTCGTTTTATGTATTACTTATCACTTATCATCACCTAAACTTACCTAACCTGGAGAAATGGAAAAAATCGTCGTCAGAAAGTGGAACAAGTCTTCCTCAGTCCAATTCTGCTTCAGTCTGCTCTGTCCCGGTCACCAGACCCGGGAATCTACGTTCAACTTGATCTCCCAAATTAGACATTGCTTTACGAGAGATGGCACTTATCAGATTGTTATCAATTGTTTATGATAAAGAATAAGATAAATAAGATAATGGAGAGGAGATTTAAAAATAAAAAATAAACGCATGAAAAATACATAATTTATTAAAAAAAACAAAATTCGTTAAATCAAGATTTGAGATAATTAATTTATTTACGAAATAACGTTCGCAAACGATGCGCTGAAGTGACCAGGCAAGCCAGTACCATATGCAGATTAAAATATGGATTAAAGGGTCTCCTAGCTTTCTTGAAAAAAAAAGATAAGAAGATTGCTCAGAAAGCTAGTGACATTACAACTTTATTCATTTCTGTGTCTTGGCAGAAAGCCGAAGCCACCATTTTCCCAAGGACGCGCGGAGAGAGATTATGAGGTGCTTGGAGAGATTTATGTGATCATTCTCTGTACCAATTTCTCGCCGATTTTCTTGGATTGGTGATTTTTCAGAAAATGGCCTCCTTCCGCACGGTTTTATAAATTTTTGCTTGTCTGGTTAACAGGTGTTACTGGGTGTTTTAGAAGAGGTGCTTCAAAATGACGGTTACCAGAGTTTCTGTCTGTTCAGAGAGAAAACGCCTGCTTTTCACATGTTTTTCAGTTTACAGAAACGGAAGACACGTAGAGTGGGTGTTGAACATCTTGTTACAGATGACACTCAATGCACCTCCTGGACATCTAGGCGACTCATTCTGAAGTGCGTCTGTTTGTTATTCAGCAGAATCCTGTGTTGGAAACAACCGATGAAAAACATGCATTTTCTCGGAAATCCCTGCACGTTCCATGCGTTCTCTCATCGCGGATGATTTTTCATGCGGCTCTGGATTCCAGGCTGCCAGTCGAAAACCTTCTTTCTCTTCAATAAACTGTTCCAATAGCCATGTGAATATCCCCTACCCAATGTCATCTTTCATTTTGGGGTTCACTTTTCTGAACAAATGACCATCATCTCCCCGGAATATGGAAAATCCAAGAAAACAGCCGCAAGGAGAAAAACTGAATCTCCTCCAGCACACAGGTTGAGAAGTCTATCTTTTATTCCTGGTGGACTTCCCTTGCTTGCTTGTTTGCCTGGCCTGATGGGCTTTTATTGTTTCGGTGCCATTGACACCTCACAAAACCATGCCACTGCCTTTTTGTCTGAATTTGTAAAAATGAACAATTTTCTGTCGAGTTGATTTGAGAAGTAATTTCCAAATTTATCCAAAATCCACAAGGCTACTCGTGGAAACTTCCTCTGAAATTCGATCGCAGAGTACACAACCATTTTTCGCGGGTGGTAAACAAGACTTACATAGGTTCCCAGGAGAGGTCACAATATACCCATATCATCACAATGACATCTGTCTCACCTGATATTTAACCGCCCACGTATTTGCTAATGCCAGCTTAATGAGGCAACATTGAGAAAAGAGTTTAAGAGAATTAAGGAGTTATAAGATAAAAGTTGAAAGGGTAACTCCTTATACACGTTAATTAAAACGACCGTTCTAACTGTCAGTTTCGAGTTGACACGAAGTATCTTCGATAAAGTTTATCGCCTGCTTTTATTGCTTTTATTTTTCAGAAAGAGACTCATATGTCAAACTTATAGATGAATTAAGGAAACTACAGCAAAATCAACCACCCGACCTTAGAACAGGAGGTAAAGCGCGCAGCATAACACTATGAAGCCCAAAAATCCTTGGCATCGCAGCAGTTTTTTTCCACTTGTTTAAGAATTACATTGCACTTTGAATTTGAGCAAAGTGAGCTTACGTTTTCTGAAACAGATAAGCGCCTCATTGCAAAAGTAAACTGCAGTTCAACGAAGACATTCGTATTCGGGCAAAGGCCGGGGAGTTTTGGGCTTCTCTGCAGGTTGATAGGCGTAAGCAAAATTCGGTGCCGATGGAAGGTAAACTTTTCCATTTTTGAATTCAGTTATATGACGAAGATGAAAGTGCTTCTCGAGATGGTTAATATCAAATTTGTCTTTGAAACTCGCAGGAGATTTCTGATTATGTTGATTGCTACACTGGCATGGTGCATTCTGTAGCGAGCTCCAATCTGGAATTCATCAAAATGCAGCTAAGGTAGTTTGCCCGCCTCAGTCGAATCAAAAATCCACACGCCGGGCAATCAGTATAGAAAGAGGATAACAGCCAGTTGTGCCAAGCATGAGCGCTATAGCAACGGTCGGAGGTGTTCGCCGAGGACAGAGAAAATACGATTTCAAGCAGTTCCACTGATTGGCAGTTGACGGAGATCGTTATGGGTTGCATAGGAGTTTAGCGCGATTGTGCGTTAAACTTTAGTTGTTCGTAAACAAAAAAGATCATGTCGGGGTTAGCAAAGCCAAGATAAAAGGTTTCCAGAAATTACAAAACATCATTTCCAAGATTGCCACATCGCATCCATTGTGCCAATTTAAAATAACCGGGTAAACGAAACTAACGGGGGGGGACAATCCAGAACCGGGGGACAATCCAGAACCTTTTGCACTGGTCTTCAAAACAAGATAAAGAAGAAGGGGGACAATCGAGAACCTACAAATGAGTCATAAGAAGACAATCAAGAACCCTTCTTGATGGATTGCAAGTACAGGGTGGTCAACATTTTTGTGTTTTGTTGCAAGATTTTCTTGTTTTTTATTTTTTGCCTTTTTTCTTTGCTTGATTTTCTCTTTCGGTAAGATTGTGTTAGGTTAGGTTAGGTTAGGTTAGGTTAGGTTAGGTTCGGTTAGGTTAGGTTAGGTTAGGTTAGGTTAGGTTGGGTTAGGTTAGGTGAGGTCAGGTTTGATTCGGTTGTGTACACTCTAATTCAAAAAGTCTTACTTTCAGTCACTTTTCAGGGGACACTTTTCAGACACCCAACCATGACTTACTTCAAGATTACAGCAATTGTTGTAATCTTAATTTAAGATCAGAACGAATTTTCAAATTAATAGAGAGTCTGAAAATGTATAATCCTGTCTTAAATGTTCCCAGAATTTGGATTTGGAATCTTAAATTAAGTCATGGTTGGGTATCTGAAAAGTGTCCCCTGAAAAGTGACTGAAAGTAAGACTTTTTGAATTGGAGTGTAAGTTGAAACCTCCTGATGCGGAATGTATCCTAACCTAACCAATCCTAACCAAACCAAATCAAACCTAACCTTACCTTACCTAACCTAACCTAACCTGACCCAACCTAACCTAACCTCACCTAACCTAACCTAATTTTCGGCCCAACAGTGGTTTCCCTGCGCTCCTGTGCAAAGTGGAAAACTGACAAAAAAGAATCCAAAAGAATACCTAAATTGAAAAATAAAAATGTAAAATAAAAATACCCACCGCGAACACCCAGTACTTTGGTCACATCAGCGGAGGTCTGGATTGTCCCCTTTGCAGGCCTTCGCAGGTTCTGGATTGTCCCCCTTCTTCCTTATCTTGATTTGAACACAGGTGCAAAAGGTTCTGGATTGTCCCCCGGTTCTGGATTGTCCCCCCCGTTAGTTTCGTTTTAACCTATTGTTGCAAGTCATAACAACAATTATTTGTGAACCGTCCAGTTTTTATGCGATGACCCGAGTCTTGACACATCATGAATCTTCTTTCCAGAAACTTTTCGTCATCTTCTGCGTCGACATCATCGGTAGAAAAGAATTGGCATCACTGTTTTGATTCTCGTCTGATCTTGTGTCTGCATCTGTCGTCCGTGTCGTCACAGCGCAAAATCATCATTTGAGATCGTGAATCGCTGACACAAGATCAGACGAGAACCACAACAGGGATTCCAATTCTCTTCTGCCGATGATGTCGACGCAGAAGTCAACGAAAACGTTCTAGAAAGAAGATTCATGATATGTCAAGACTCCGGGGCATCGGATAAAAAATGGACAATTTGCCCTGCTTACAACACAGACAATAATAAACTAGAAGCAAAGTCCATCAGATACATTGTTATGACATTGATTTGCTCAGGTCCTAAGCAAATAACTTCGCGAAAGGCGATGCCGTGGAAGAATGCGGAGGATGCAGTGGAATCTGGAGTTGACAAGTCTTTGGGACTGTTATTCTTAAAACTCTCTCGCCTGTCCGAAGAAAAACCAGAACGAAAACAAATACCCAATCGGCTCAAATATCACTGTCGGCCTGCCTTTCCACGTGGTATTTTTTTTCTTTCTGCTGCTGCTGGTTGTCCTTCTTCCTTCTTCCATGTCACTGATTTCCTGCTCCATAATCGTTTGCCGGTGGGGTTTATTCGTTGGGCAGCGGCCATCAGATTTCAATTCACAAACAGACCAGGACAAAAAATAAAGCTATAACAAATCATTAATTGAAAGTAAAATACAACGCACCATTTCAAGGCGATGAATTTCTTCGGTCATGGTTTTTCGAAACTCGAAAAAATGATCATCATGTCCGGGTTCGGGTCTGAACGATCGGCGCGGGATTTTTCCGCCTTTGCATTGAAATCCAATGAAAAGGCAGAAAAATGCCACACCGATGAGTGTACCTGCGAGTTTTTGACGGTGAAATTGTGCCAGGGCGAACCCGCGGTGTTAACACCCTCGCCTCTTGAGCGCATGTCTTCCAAACATCAAGTCATAGTCCTATGCCTGGGCGAACCCGCGGTGTTAACACCCTCTCCTCTTGAACGCATGTCTTCTAAACACCAAGTCATTGCCCTATTTTAGGTATATCGTACGAACAGGTTGTTCATTCGTCTCGCCCGTCACAAGTTTCCCTCTTTCATGATTGCACATCAATGACTGACTTGCGGATCTTTTCCACATCCGTTCACAAATTCCGTTATTCGCAGACAGTTATTCGCCGACAATCACCAAAACTGAACTCTTGCCCGGTTCGATTGTTCCGACTATATCTTTGACAGGAAATTTAACAGTTGGTTGGATCTGTACTTTACCGGTGTTTGTTAAGAAAGCAAATATTCTACTCTGGCTCCTGTTAGAAAACAACCTCATCAGTGTGTTGCCATGTGTTGTGCGAATACACCATGCACAGTGTACACTCCAACGCAATGAGTTTTGCCAGGGCATTGCAGAAATTATATTTTCCGGCGGCCTTCTCTTATTGAAAGCATGCTACAGCGAGTGCTTTTCGGATATAAGTATGGCTGACCAAACAAACAAACAATGTTTGACCTGTAAATCCGCTTTCAAAAAGAGAAGGCCGCAGGAAAATATCAATTCTACGACATCCCTGGCAAAACTCATTGCGTTGAGTGTACTACACACAAGGCGATGTTGTTGCACCGTACAACTTTTACGCGCGCGACGACGCGGCAACGCGACACAATCGAGAATGTGTTGACACGCTATACAACGCGGTATTTTTCAAGTACAGAAAAAAGATCTATTCATTTAAAAACGCTATGCACAAAGAGTTAAAAGACCAATGACCGAAAATAAAGCAAGTGGACAAGCCTATATTCAGCTGGACGACCGCAGGGAACAAAAACCAAATCGGGGAGGATAAATGAGCCGTGCATATGAGAATACTGTTTAAATCAAAAGTCGCACAAACGATGGAACCGCAATTTTTGTCATTTGCGCTGTTTAGCGATAACAAAAACATGCCAATGAGTTTAGTTGTTTCCTACCCACACAGGGTGTGCGTAATTTGAATGTTTTTGTTTTCGCCAAATAAGTTTATGCTTTTAAACGTCTCTAGAGTGATGATGTCTTTGGAGGGGTCACAGCAGACAACGGTCTCAAGTAGAGGACTGAAGGAGGAGTTCAGGACGACGACGGTCTCAAGTGTGGGATCTTTCTGTCTTATCGAAAAAGCTGAGACAGGATAACCAGAAGTGGGAGGGGTTACCCGCAGATGGTGGGACCAGGAACCCACAGTTGGGGAGAATGCGCGGGAGTCACACATTCTCTCATCTCTGGCTGCGTCTGGCTGCCCTCTGCCTTGAGACCCCACAGTCCAGTAAACTCCGAAAATAAACGTCTCAACTCGCATTGTTTGTCAAATTTTTCGTTCATGATTTCGCGATACTTGTCCTCATTGATGTGCCAATTTTCAAGAATGCGCTTCTGCTCATTTTCTGGATGATGTCGGCTACAGTACAGGACCACTGCTGCAACAATTGCATTTGCGAAAACAAATCCCGTTACAGGGCTATACCGGATCACCCTGTACTCCATTTCGCCGACTTTGAGCAGTGATCGAAAGCAAAAATGAAAAACAATTTTCCTCGAATCACTGAAAAATTATTCTACGGGATGCGGTGATAATCACGGCCTAGCAACAAATGCAAGTCAATGCGTTTTGCGTCAGGGAAATAAAAAATAGAGCAGCGCACGAGCTGGACGCCCTGTCTTCCATCGTTAGGCTGACTTTTGAATTATTGTGTATATTCTGTCAGTACTGTAGATACCAATGGCGGACACAAGTGACAGACAGATAAAGTACCGCATGCCAAGTTTTGGCATAAACGCGAAAAAATATTGTCCACCTTGTCAATCACTTAACCTTTGGAAACGTTCATGCACTAAACGAAGTGAATTTCTTTCATCTTCTTTTCTAACCTTGAACTAAAATCCTGTTGCAAAAATTATTTTTCGCTAACTTCGCAGGCCTGACCAATGTCCAACAAAATACAACAGCTAAAAATCCAAATAATCCGGGTTGGTTGTAGATGGCGTCACAATCCTTATTTTGTCGGTACTTTTAATCTTGCAACTAACATCATCGAGTTTTCCTTTTCTAACATCATGCTAATTGAAACAAAAGATATTCTTATATCCAGAAATTGTCATGGATCTTTTTAGAGCCAAGCATACGTAGCCTACGTAGTTATCAGCTTGATTCGCCAATTACTTTCGGTCTAAAATGAGAACCACCAAATCGCTTATCACCTCCCGCTATATAATATTGAAATACATACATAAAGGGTGTTTCAAAATTAACTATACACTTTGCGTTTTCTCTAGTTCCCTGCTAAAAACGGTTCGATATAGCGTCCATTGCTGCGACTACAGTTCTGTAGGCTTGTGACAAGTTAATGAAAGTTCGGTGCAGCACGGCTTGATACATTGCGGCCACCGCAGCTGTGATTAGTTGGTGCAACCAGTTGTGGTCGCATAGTCGTGTTGTGTAAACATTTGGGTTTTTGTTCTGTCCCACAGGAATAACTCACACGGCGTAGATCAAGAAACCTCAGTGCCTACTCGATGAAATCTCGCCTCCCAACCCAGCGGTGAAGAAAATCCTGGCCAAACCATGATGGATGCCAATTAACTGTGAGAAGAGACGGCGCGCCATCTTGGCATAAACAAAATTCGTCCTAAGCAGCTTTGCGGCAAGAGCTCAGGCATCATGAAATTTTGCAAAATACGCAGGCACTTGGCCTGATTTGCAGTTGGCCAGTCATTGTACCCCATTTTTTCGATGAGCCAACTGTAAATTGAGCGAATAACTTGCACATGTTGCAGATTGTAACTATGCCTCTCGCCGCAAATCTGCTAGTACGAATTTGGTTTATGCTGGACGGCGCGCCGCCTCTTTTCACAGTAAATGAGGAGCAATGGCTTGACTTGAGTTTTTAGCCGCATGATTGGAAACGTGGTTACATAGAGTAGGCACCGAGGTCTCCAGATTTACCCCGTGTGACTTATTCCTGTGGGGCATAACAATTCCAAAAGTTTACAATCCCAACAAATCCCAAACGTTTACACAACACGACATTGTGACCACAACTGGTTGCACCAACTAATCACAGCAGATGTGGCCCCAATGGATCAAGCCATGCTGCACCGAACTTTCATTAACTTGTCACAAGCCCAGAGAACTTTATACACTGCAATGGACGCTATATATCGAACCGTTTTTACCAGGAAACTAGAGAAAACACAAAGTGTATAGTTGATTTTGAATCACCCTGTATACGTAAATAACCTATCACAGACCAGCCGTTTTTGCTTGCACACATCAGAGGAATTTCAGTGGTGTCGCAACATCCCAGGGGCATCCGAATTTCTATCGGAACTGATGCTGTTTCACGCCTTACACGATTGTCCACGGCGCATCGCATGTTGCTATGGATTCTAAATGATGGATGCAAATGATGACTATAGCATGAACTCCTATCTGCAGTTTTATGTTGCTGCGACAGTTTTGACGGGAAAGTTGAACAACCTTGCAATTTTTTATTGGAATTCATAGGTCCACCCTACGAAGCCGTGTCATCTTCCAACACGCCCCAAAATCCTGGTAGGTTGCAGTTGCTTTCAGTACCTTATGACAACAAAATAAAAATAATGCATTCGGTTCAAGAATTTCGTACTTAAGCAAAAAATTAATTTCAAGTTTCCAGCCCCTCTGTAAATCAACTGGCCCCGCCTCTTGTGTGTCCAGAGCTCTTGTATATTCAATACCTTGGTCCAGAGGGCCTCTTCCAAACAGAACCACAATTTCTTGAGCTCCAGAAGTACCGAACATATTAAAACAAAGCAAATCCTTGCATAGTCATTCGCACATGTAAAAATGGCTATTGTTGACATTTTAGCGAAAATCAAGTCTGCAGAAACTTAAGAACCTATTTTTACCGAGAATAAAATCTGACACCGCCAGAAATCTATGCTGCAATCAAGCGCTTTAATTTCTACCGCCTGCTTGCGGGTAACACAGAGGAAAAGACGTTTCGCATGCAACGGTCAAATGAGAAACATTTTTGAGTACAAAAATGCCGTCAGGACACTACGTAGTTTGAGAGAGATATCTATTGAATTGAATTGAATTGAATGAATTCTGTATTTCAGGGGATCTCCCCTTTCCAAAGTATGATGACACGTTATTCGATCACAAAAAGTTATACTTCAACCTTATTGGCACAAAATAAAACAATGAGATACAATCAGCGGAAATTAATTAAGCGATTCCACTAGGTATCAAAGTCGCAGTAACGCCTTCGCAGATCAAAGGGCCCACCGAGTCCCACCGATAACTATGAAAGTCTCAAAAGCACTGATAGCCTGCGCCGGAGAATAGGCACTGATATCGGAGGCTGAAGGATCTTGTCTGGTAGGGAATTCCAATCAGCAATAGCTTGCCCAAGAAAGGACGATTTGCCAAAATCTCTCTTAAAATAAAGCGGTCTCACTTTAAAAGCATGATCCTGACGCCCGAAGAACGTAGGAATCAGGATATACTTGGAAACTCTTTCCACCCCCCAGATTCACAAAGAACTCGAAAAAAACATAAAATACGCTGGATATTTCTCCTATCAGCCAAGAGTACCCATCCGAGCTTGAAAAGGAGAGCAGAAACACTGCTCATTTTCCTGTAATCTCCAAAAACAAAGCGAGCAGCCTGCCGCTGAACACGCTCTAAGTCAACCAGATGTGAAGACAGGTGCGGGTCCCAAGCCGTGGAAGCATACTCCAGAATTGGCCTCACGAGAGATAGATAAGCTTTCTCGCGAATTCTGAGCGAACACTTCCTGTAAATCTTTTTAATAAAGTAGAGCGCCCTCCATGCTTTTTTAGTAACCGAAGTTACATGGTTTGACCACTCAAGTTTGTTGGTAAACTTGACCCCCAAATACACAACTTCCTTGCTTGGAACCAGCTGAATCCCATTCAAAAAGTACTCAGGATCTACCACTGAGGCCATCCTCGAAAATCTGACCAATGAACATTTCTGTGCATTCAACCTCATTTTAGAAAACGTGCACCACTGGGAAATCGATGTCAAGTCCTCCTGGAATAGATGCGATCTAGAATCTAGAATGATGCGATTTATACCCGCCGCTGCCAGGGCATTCTGCCTGCTCTGGGGGTTCCAGTTACCCACCCAATGCTTCAGACAAGGGATTCAAAGATGACTACATGACCTGGCCCCATGTTTTGCTGCAAAACACGGACATTTTGGGTCCAGCGAGATCCCAGCGTTGGGTTTGACGTTCCCAACATGTGCTCACGGCAGTCATCGTTTGCGAACAAGCTGTTTTCTGATTATACCCACAATGATTTTTGATTTTTGGTATGATTACATATTTTTGGTTTTTTTTTTTCATCACGACGGTTAAATTTTTTCGGATTTCAAAATTTTATCGAGCAAAAAGAAAAGGAAAATGACAAACGTTTATCCAATCTCCCCAATATCCACAGTATATTATGGAGGGAAAACAAGAAAAGGAAAAAGATTTGTCATGATTAGCATTCTGCTGCGGGTTGCCAACCCCTTTACCAGCACCAGCACCACCTTCGTCCATCCTGCTCAAGCGTCTCGAAGAATTGGGGATTGCTGGTACCGACGATATACTCGTAGATCGCAATCGTCAAACAGGTTTTAACCATCACAAAATCGGGCGGGAACGGCACTCGGAAATTCCATGCATCGCTCTGAATATTTTCGGTTCTTTATTTTGCTATCGAATTAACCAAAGTGGAGCAAGTGGCAAGAAGGTTTTTATCGAATTGCAAACCACCAGAAGTTCGCTTCCAAACTTTGGCTGATCAACACTGCGGAGATGTAACAACCCCGGATTTATTTTTTCGTATTTGCAGTTGAAAAGTCTGTTTATTTTTTCTGGATCATCTTTTAAGTTTTTAAAAAGGTGCTTCCGGAAGCCTCTTGAAAAACTTTATTCCCTTAGCTGCTCCTGGGACGGCGAAACGATGTTGCAAATTTCGCCGGCATCTTCAACAATGAAGGCGTTTTGTGTTTTCATTCCACGGGTGAAA
This sequence comes from Sinentomon sp. SZTP_YWyxl, assembly GCA_030068105.1. NCBI lineage: Eukaryota > Metazoa > Arthropoda > Protura > Sinentomata > Sinentomidae > Sinentomon > Sinentomon sp. SZTP_YWyxl. The sequence goes on along the minus strand of JASGXE010005728.1, from coordinate 269 downwards.
TGAAAATACACCCACCAAGCAATTTTCATTCGTATTTGGCGCATAAATGCATGAAATCAATTTTATTTCATAGAAGATGCTGATTTATGTTTTAAAGGTGTAAATATAATTGAGAACAGTTTTAACATATGAAATCGCATGCATCATAGACATGAAAAAAGTATTTTCCAATGCCCTTTCTTCACAAGATGTACATATTTTCCAAATTTGTAAAAGGCGTTAGCAGAAAACTGCGGACCTAAGAAATGCCAAACATTTGTTTTATTTCA